>MU226838.1:414446-429958 GCA_018584345.1 Thuja plicata | reverse complement strand
TCATCACAAATCCTTTGGTTTTGATCCCATATTCCCGGAAGATTTAGCAGAACTCTCGCCCATGCTCCAGACAGACTTGACTTCCCAACAGGCCAAAATTGCCCAAAACCAACTCTCAAACTTCACTTGCCGGACCAAGGGGCCTAAAAACTATCGCCAACAAAGACTACCTAAGACCACTACTCCAACTGCTTGCAAAAGAGGGGGTCCCCATTTACAATGGGGCGATGGTGTGAAAACCTCACAACAGGTTGTTCATTCACGGGGATGTAATACTATAATATTATACAGTATTAGTATTTAAATCTTAATCACTAAGTTCTGCATTGTAATCATGTATTTAAATTTTACCTTGTTTCACTTGAAAGTTGGATGTGTACAGTGCTTAACTGTCGGTTGTCGACTCTCTACTGCCCACGTCTTTCCTTGGTGTCGTTACTACACGGCTCGGTTTGCAGTTGCACACTAAAAAAAATAATTACGAAATACCTATTCGCGACCTTTTCGTCGCTTTACAACTAAAAACAAAACCCTAAATGTTTAAAAACATTTCTTTTTAAATGCAAAGTTTAAGCGCCGGTTTTTTTTATATAAATCGCTCAAAAAATCGTGAATTTTTCAGGAAAAAATCGCCCTGCAAAAATGAAAATATCGTTGGCGATATTATCAACGATAATATCATTTCCTCCATTGTATCGCGAGATTTTCAACCATGATATGTACCTCCAACCTGTTGCAATAAAGATTCTATCACAAGTTTTTTTTCTTTTTTTTGCCACTTGCATTGTAGAATTTAACACTTTTGAATTTATCTTGTATTTTTTTAATTTTGTTGGTTCTCTCTAGGTTGTGAGCTCTTCTACCGCTGAGCGGAATTGGAATACTTACTCCTTTATCCACTCAATCAAGCATAACCGGTTGGCTGCAAAAAAAAGCAGAAGACTTGGTGTATATTCGCAACAATTTGCGCCTCCTGGCACAGAAGGATCCAAAAAACAAGGGGTCACAGAAGCTTTGGGATGTAGCACCCGAGACTGCTGACTTGGATATGACCATTCGGGATCTTGCTAGAGCCACTTTGGCTGATGTGTATGATGATGATGATGATGAGACAAAACTCTCTAGTGCTAGTGTAACCAGTTTGGATTCCAATGATGATGTTGATCAGCCACTTGCAGCTACTGAAGACCCCATTGATCCGGATTTTTTTGATAATCCATTTGATGATTTGTGAAATGAAAACTTTAGTCTTTCATGATTGATGAACATTGAAACATGTTTCAAACTTGAATGAACTATATTTTGAATTTTCATTTTGTAACTCAGTAATTCAATGTGCCGATTTTCTTTAGAATCATGAACATAGATCAATGATCAAGTATATTACATAAATTTTTAATGTTTATCTTTGAGATTTGGTATTGATCAATGATCAAGCATTATAGATTCATACTATGAAATGATTTAGTTTTAGAATTATGTATATTTCTCTTATTTTTTGTATATATAATGCATACACACACACACACACACACACACACACACACGAACCCATACTAATCATAATGGGAAAAAAAAAATCACGAATCAACGAACCGGGTTCTTAAACCCGAATCCGTCCCCGAACCCGAACCGGCAACTTAACTATTTTTTCAATGAAATGCAAATACAGAATCATAAATTACAATGTTACAGCCACATGGGCTTATAATAAATTCAACTCACTCTTGGGAATCTCAGCAAGTTGGAGCCACAATCTGCCCTCCTCCCCAAAAAACTGTCCCATGTAGCTTCCCTCCACTTCTATATATGATCCCAATAACTCTCACCCTGTTTCCTCCACCTCCTTCCAATGTTCTGGAAAGAGTAACTCCCATTTTTGGGCAGCCAGAGGTCCAGCTGTTGGTTTTCCCACCCAAGAAGATAGTTTATTTGAAATTTAATATTCAATAGCACTACTTCTTGGAGCCATAACTTTTGACTCAAGCGTCTGATTTACAATCATTGTATATTGTTGGAAAGCTTGTGAAGAGATCTACAATGCTAAAATCATCTGAAGATCATTTAATCCACTTTTCAAACTTGTACAAAGCTTCTACAGACTTCAAATTTATGTCCGAAACTTTTCATGGGCAATATTTTGGAACGAAAAACTTTAATATTTACAGGTTTATCAGTCTTACTAAGCAGTTCCCTTTTTTGGAATTTGCTCTACATGTCGTTGGGTGGATTGCTTGGTGGAATGACGCCATAACCTGTACTTTTGCAGTTTCTTTGCATTTATCAGCAACAACTGGCCTGTTTTCACCACTGTCCAACTTTGGCTGGCTCAGCTGTGACAGTAAAAGTGAATACCAAATGGTCATGTAGCTCATGGCGCTCAAATCAAAGCAGACTATGCTGGTTCAAAAACAAGGATAAAGTCTCCAAAGAATTCTTTCAAGCCCTGCAAACTCAGTATATTCCCATATTATAAAGCAAATTCGAGGACAACAACTGCTCCAAGAGCTTCCTGATATTCTTAAACCTCTTTTCAGCACTATGAGTAAGTTTTTGCAGCCCAAGACTATACTCCCGTCAAACAACTTACCTTGCAAGAATCTCTTGCAGCTGTTCCGTGCCAACTTTCAAATGCCCAATGCATTCTGTGACCAGCTTGTCACCCAAGGTGATCTCAAGGAAGCAGTTCACAAAACCTTTTGGGATATGGTAGTCAATGAGCATCAAGCTACACGATGTTTATTTTGAAGCCACACAAATTCGTTCATTAAGCAATCTCATTAACAAAGGCAATATCAAATATCAAATTCATACCTACAGTAGATCTGGGAAATATCAATAATTGGTGGCCAAACACACTGCTGAATGTGTCTGACAAGATCCTAGCTATAGCGCTAGCTCTTAAGCTTTGTTCATGCTGCCTTTAATTGTTAGGCTGAATCAGACAAGTTTCATTAAATCTAGATTTATTCTGGATAATACAAATGTTGTGTGGGAAGGAATGGAATGGGCTTGCTGCTCTCAACAACCTGCCATGTTTATCAAATCAATTTCACTAAATCTTACAATCGCATAGAGTGACCCTTTCATAATGGTTATGTTACAAGCTCTTGGTTTTGGCCCTCAATGCATTCAAATGTTTTCACTGACACTTCTAGCATTACCATCTCAATGCCAACAATCCACTTATTTTGGGCTCTTTAGGTCCATCAACCAAGGTTGCCCTCTTGGCTGCTGAAGGTTTTGGATATTTGTAAGCTCAAGTTGTCTCTCAGCGACTAGTGAACAGACATTTTGTTGATGACTCTTTACTCTCTTTTCTGAAGCACAATAATATTGAACAGGTTCTCCACTACCTAGATTTTTTTGATGTCTAGAAATCCCTTTGCTTTCCATGCCACTCCTAATTCTTCTCAGCAACTAGTGAACAGACATTTTGTTGATGACTCTTTACTCTCTTTTGAGAAGCACAATAATATTGAACAGGCTCTCCACTACCTATATTTTTTGATGTCTAGAAATCCCTTTGCTTTCCATGCCACTCCTTCAAAGCTTTGGCATGTGATGATTACTAGAATTGAGAAGATCTCTCTTTGGCAAGAAAATTTCAGATTCGCTTTAAGGTCTTGGCAGCCACTCATGTTTATTATTCTTATTTTGACATTGAATAGCTCCTTAGAGAGTTTCTATGGCCTTCTAGTGATGGGCAATCAAGGCTTCCATTTTCTTGCCTAGGAATTTTGTTGCCTCCCTCATAAAACTAGCAAACTTGGTTTGATTTCCATTTGTCGTCAAGGCATTGCATTGTGTGCCAAATGGATCATCAAAGATTTTCAAGGCGATGAAGCTTAGAAAATTCTTGTTCGCCATTGCATTAGTAATGCAATACTCAAGGTTGTCCAACCTAGAAAGATTTGGACTTATAAACCCTTATAACCATGAGCGACATATTTCCATTCAAGGCACTTTTGTTATCAAAAGTATTTGGAGGGCTTGGGAAACCATCAAACCCTGGCTTTGCTAGGCTCAAGATAATTTTCCTAATGGTTTATCCTTTAACCAATACTCCATTTGGTCCCTGATTCTCAACTCTCAAGGGAGACCACTTGTTCACTTACCTTGGTTTCATTCTTTGAAGTTGTTCAAACAAGAAGTGTGGGTTTTACTAAATTTCAATCACTAGATGACCAAGAATTTTCTTCCTTGGCCAGAATTCAAACTAATAATCCAGTTTACTGATCAAGACCAAGAGACTTATGAATTCATTATCGATACTATCCATTCTCAAATTATACACAAAGTTGGAGTACAATATCTCAAATCTTGGTTATTCTTGGTTATCTCCATGCTTATTCATGATGGTTCAACTCAATCTCCACTGGCAAGTTCAATCCTCTCATGAGCACATGCAAAAAAGATTTTGAGGTATTTAGTATATAGTGTTGGAGCCTAAATTGACTCATTTTTCCTGAAGTTTGTTGCAACAACGCTTTCCTTAGGGGACTCATCTTGCTCGCATGGGCATTCCCCTTCCCCGCTGTCCATTCTATAATCAGCTTGAATCCCTTAAACATATCTTTTGATTCTACCCTTGAGCTCAAGAAGCATGGAGTTGGATTCATGATTTCTCCAAACCTTTCAAAGCTACACACTTTTCTTGGCACATGGTTTTTTGCTTGGAGATTGGCCTTGTGTCTGAAACAAGTATACCTAAATCTAGCATGCTTTCAAGGTGGGAATATTTCAATATTTGGAAAGATGGGAATGCTACTCTTTTTACATACAATGTTGTTGATGGGCCATTTTCCTTGTACACTAAAGTAATCATCGATTCTAACATTCTCATGCAAATATAGGTGCAAGCAAACAAAGTTGCACTTGAAGTAGCCCATCTCCAAAAGTTGTTAGACCACTAGGGCGAGGCCCCTTACATTCCTCTCGACTCCACTTCCCCACAAGGACGTCAAAGTGAGCATAACCATTCAGCCAAGCATTGTCGTGGAAGTTTTAGAGATCTTGGTTTTCATTCTTGTGGCCCCTTGCCTCAAAATAGCAAGGACTTTGTTGCTCATTGGGGATGGTCTCAAGACTCACCTTTATGACTGACATCTCCCAAGAGGAATTCTAGTTGGTTGAACATTGCAAATTCACTAGCGTGCACCTCACCATTTCTCTCATTTGTTTTCAGCAACCTCTTGAGAATAAAATGACACTGCCGCTCTCACTAGCTAGGAGCCAATTAATGATGGTTACTTAAGTTCATGTAAAACTTGGCCCCTGGTATTTAGTTCTTCGTTAGACTAAGTAGGTGTGTCGCCTACCACCCTACCTTTTTTTGTGAATATTCTACTATTTCTCTTTCGTTAATAAAAAGCCTAATAAGAAGTACTCTTAAAAGTAATGTTGTATCGATATTTGATATGGTATTCCTACCAGTATCTATACAATTTTGCTTCTCTTTTTAATATTTAACGTGTTCACAAAGAAATTTAATATAATATAGCTTTGTATTAGGATGGTAGTAATATAGTGAATTTATATTATTGTGGTATTGATATAGTAATTTTAGGATGCAAATATGTATCTATTATATTGTATAGTAGTAGTAGTAGTAGTAGTAGTATTCATATGAAACTTTTGGATCCAATGATTCCTCTCCCTTTAGCTCCTAGCTCTTGGCCATCTTCTATGTGTGTGGGGTTGGGTGGGGGGTTTAAGGTATTAGGAAAATGTGTCTCAACCTTGCATTTATGTACATATACTATTTTTAGTAAGTTTTCATTTGAGCGTGAATTTTCCTTATTCTTTCCCCGAAGGTTCACATGGGTTAGATAAGCATGGCAATAATTTTTTGTTGCAACATCATATCTAGTTTTGAAGATATTAAACTTTCTGTTTTTGAAAATTGCGATAAAAAAATTGAATTCAAATTTTTGAAGGCTTTAGAGGCTTCGAAACAGTCTGAAAATGTGGTTAATGAGCTCAACATGTTGTCAGATGATATAGCATGTCACGGGCTTTTTTAGCGCTTCAAACGGTTCATCAATTGGACACCCAATTCAAAAGTTATGTTATCTGAAAGTTGGGTCTCCTAAAATAGGAAATGTAAAAACGTGTTGAACACAAATGAGTTGTAAAAGGAAGTTACACGTGTTGGTGTGTGTTTTGACACATTACAGGGCATCTTTGATTAGAGAAAAGATGGGCGCCTCTATACATGTGGTTTTTAGCCCATGGTTTTGTAATACTGTTTGACGATTTCATGTATTGTATCTCTTATATATTAGGTGCGTGAGATAGAGGGTGTGTGTAAGAATCTTATAGCTATATGATTACCTTCAGATCTCTAGTTGGTGATACTCTTGAGAGAAGCTTGCTCTACAAGTATATTGTAATTTGTGCTTGATATCTGAATAATATATTGGGCGGCTTTTGGAGAGTTGGGTTTTTCTCCTGAAAGGGTTTTCCCCACGTAAATCACTATGTTTTGGTATGCATGTTATTTTATATTATTTCTATTATGTTTTTGTAATTGTTGTAGATCTGAGAAGGTTTTTGCATTACCCTCTACTCAAGATTAGTGTGGGAAGTTGTTCCGCTACTTAATTTCCTTAAAAATAGTATTAGAGCCTAATCACCTTTGGATTCAGTTGTTGGTTGTTGGGTTTTTAGAACTAATTCAGATTTGAGTGGGAGCTTGTGTTGAAGATACTTTCTGATTCTGTTGCAAGAATTTTCAAATGGCTAGTTTGTCAAGGAGAATAGGGGTGGAGAATTTTTTTTTGGAAATAATTATGAAATGCGGAAGCTAAAAATGGATATGTTAAATAGATCGAAAACTGTGGGATGTCGTTGAAGGTCTTAGCTTATAGATCCGGAGGAGGCTGCTAAATATATTGTTATGGACAGTAAAGCCATGGATTTAGTCAGATTGTTCCTGTATTAATCAATGTTCATGAGGAGTCATCTACAAGGAAGCTATGGAAGAAGCTTGGTGGGATGTATCAAGCCAAATCTTTAGTAAATAAGATTTTCTTAAGGAAGAAACCATATTCCCTAAGAATGAAGAAGGGTGGACAAATTACAAACCACTTGGAAGCATTCAATATGTTGGTGACTCAATTGGTATCAGTTGATGTCAAGATGGATGAGGAGAAATGTCAAATCTTGCTTTGTTCTTTGCCTAATTCATAGGTCTCTCTTGTTATGGTCATTGATAATACTCCTGTTATTTTAAGGATGGAAGATAAGGTGGGCTTTTTTCTTTCTAAAGAGATTAGGTGGAAGGTGTCCGTCAGTGCCAATGAAGCCCTAGTTGTTCATGGAATACCTAAGGAACAAGGCAAGAAGAATGAGAAGCATAGTAAATCCAAATCTAGAGGGAGATCCAAATCTCCTAGAAAGTCCAATGTTATTTACCAAAATTGCAATAAGCCTGAATACATCCATAAGGACTACAAAGAAGAAATTTGATCCTAATTGAGTCCAAGAAAGAATATGGTGATGTGCTTATTGCAGCTTTGGCCACTCATGAATGTGACAATGCATAGTTAATTGACTCAGTGCATCTTTTCATATGACCTCTAATAAAAATTCGTTTTCTGAATATGAAGAATTTGTTGGAGATAAGGTGTACTTGGGTGATAATTCTCATTTAAATATTCTTGGTCGTGATAAAGTTAAAATCAGGTTTCTTGATGGTAGAATAAGAAAGACTAATGGTGTATTGCATCTCCCTTGTCTAAAGACGAAATTTGTTATCCGTGAGCAAATTAATAGATTCAGGTGCAAGTAGTCTTTTATGATGCAAGGTGCAAAATGGCGAGAGGTGCTATGGTGATTGTTAGAGTTGTCAGAATTGGCACATAGTATAAGTTGGATGCATGCACTGCTATGTGTAATAGTGCTTCTATAAAGACTAAATCTATGGATACTTCACTAGAAAAGGTGAGGGTTTCACCTTCAACAGATGGTCATGGATAAGACTATGTTATGGCACCAGAGATTTGGCCACCTTGGAGAGAAGGGTCTAAGGATCTTCAAAAAGAAAAACCTTGTTGAAGGTTTCAATGATTGTAATCTTGATTTTGATTTCTATGAGCATTGCATTTGCGGAAAACAAAACCTTGTTTAGTTTTACTTGAGTTTCATAAATCTTGTGACTTGTTGGATCTTATTCATTCTGATGTGTTTGGTCTTGTAGATGTTCCTTCCATTGTAAAATCAACATATTATTTTCATTAATTAGTGATTATAGCAGGACGTGGATATATTTTATAAAGAATAAATTTGATGTGTTCGGTCAATTTAAAGAATTTAAAGCAATGGTTGAATTGCAGACAAGAAGGAAAATAAAATGTTTGAGAGCTAATAATGGCAGCGAGTATTGCTCTCATGATTTCAATAGATTTTGTAAAGATTGTGGCATTCATAAGTAGAAGACAACTCCATATTGTCCACAACATAATGGAGTTTCAGAAAGGATAAATAGGACATTGATGGAGAAGGCTACAAGTATGTTTAGTGGTGTTGGCCTAGAACAAAGGTTTTGGGCTAAAGCTCTTGCTACTTGATTAAAAAGTCTCCTACATCAGCTCTTGTTGATAAAACACCTTTGGAAGCATGGTCAAGTCATAAGCCTACATTGAAACATCTTAGAATTTTTGGTTGCAAGACATATGCATATGTGCCAAAGTAGAAGCGAACAAAGTTGGAGAACAAGGCTATGAAATGTATCTTCATCGGATGTAGTAATGGTGTGAAAGAATACAAGCTTTGGAACCCTGTTGCACAAAAGGCAATACATAGTAGAAGTGTTATTTTTGGAGAAACTAAGCCTCCTTCTATTATGTTGCAGCCAAAACAAACTAAAAAGGAAAGTGTGATTCAACTACCTTCTACGCCTAAGAAAGTTGAATCAATCCCCTAGATAGACAAGAAGTTGAGGAGAGCTCATCTAGCTCTAAATCTTCAGAAGAGGAAGAACCTCCAACTCAGCTTGTTTGAAGGTCTACAAGGCAAAGACAATCACCTAAAAGGTTATCTCTTAATGATTGGAGATGTATTTGTGCTTTGAATACTAGCATGGATGAACCTAGATCTGTAGAAGAGGTATTGAAAATTTAGATATGAATGATGCAAAATCCTGGAAAATTGCTATGGATGAAGAAATGACAATTTTGAAAAAGAATGATACACGGGATCTCCTACCATTGCCTAAGGACAAAAACTTGTTGGTTGCAAATAGGTGTTCAAGAAAAACATTGGTTCAAATGGAAGCATTGAGAAGTATAAAGCAAGGTTGGTTGTGAAAGGCTACTCTCAGGTTGAGGGTGTTGATTATGGTGAGATATTCTTTCTTGTTGCAAAAATGATATCCATTAGATTTTTGTTTTCTATTATTGCTTCTTATGACTTAGAGGTTGAGCAAATGGATGAGAAAATTGCTTTCCTTCATGGTAATTTGGAGTATTACAAAGAATATTGGATGAATTAAATGAATGAACAAACTGTTCATTTATAGGCTACAAAGGGACGATGTTTCTACTATCAAACAATCGGTAGTTCTAGAAAGAATCTAAAATCTACTAATATCTACAAGATTTACAACATTGGCCATTAATAAAAAATAGAAAGATATCTACGAAGCTTTATTCTAATACCCTCCCTTAATGGTGAATCTGTCTACTACACTAAGTAGCCCCCTGAACTTAACACACTTAATTGGATGTAGGGACTTGGTGAGAATATCTACAGTCCGGTTCTCAATCGAAACATACTACAAATACATGAATCCATCTTCAGCCAGCTTGCAGATGAAGTGACAATGGAGCTCAACATGCTTGGTTCACTCATTGAAGACTCGATTTTTGGCGAGTTTGAGCACCCCTTGATTGTCGAAGAAGAGGGGTGTAGGGCCTGCTTGAGACATCTGGATGTCTGAAAGCATCCTACAAAGCCAAACTGCCTCACTAGCTGCTTTGTCTGTTCCTCGATATTCAGCTTTTGTCGAGGAAAGAGCTTCAACCTGTTGCTTCTTACTGTTCCAAGTGACAACACCTATGCCCAAATTGAACACATACCCGGATGTGGACTTTCTATCATCAACAAAGCATGTCCAATCCGAATCTGTATAACCGATGAGTCTGGGATCTTTGGTCCGTCCATAGAAGATACCAAAGTCTGAAGTGCCCTTGACATAGCCCAGGATCCACCTCGCTGCAACCCAATGATCAGATGCAGGAGTTGTCATGAAGCGGGATATGTAACTCACTGCATAGCTCAGATCAGGTCTAGTGGCGGTGAGATAAATTAAATTGCCCTCTAGTTGCCTAAAAGCAGATCCGAATGTGGCCGACAACTTCAAGCCTTTCTCCATACGTGTAGATGCAGGTTTATAGTAGTGCATAAGCCCAAGGTCTGTCATGTCGAAAGACTGGCATAGTTTTGCTTAATTCCTTGAACCAAAGATGTCGAACTGCCAATGATGATCAGATCATCAACATATACAACTAGAAGGATGATATCACTGTCAGTAGTCTTGACATACATATTTTGGTTAGAAAGGCTCGTCTGGAAACCTTGATTTGTGAGGTACTTATCAATTTTCATGTACCATGCCCGAGGAACCTATTTGAGACCATAAAGTGCTTTCACCAGTTCGAGTACCTAGTGTTCTTTTCCAAAAACCTTGAATCTAGGAGGTTATGTCATGTAGACCTCTTCCTGGAACTCACCATTTAATAAGGCACTCTTGACATCCATCAGATGAACCTTCCAACCATATTGAGTTTTCATGACTAGGACTAATTTGATGGTGCTCATATTTGTTGTCGTAGCAAAGGTCTCCTCATCATCAATCCCTTCACGCTGAGAGAAGCCCTTGGCAACAAGACGAGCCTTGTACTTATCCAATGTACCATCAGCCTTGTATTTGACCTTATAGATCCATTTGCATTCAATGGTGGGTTTCTTCGCGGGGGGAAGATTTGACGGAACACAAATGTTATTCTTTAGCAAGTTGTGGTGCTCAGTTTCCATAGCTTGTTCCCACACAGGTATCCCTTTTGCCTCTGTGTATGTTTGAGGCTCGTACACACTATGAATGTTGGCCATGAGAGAAAAATTTATAGAATCTGAAGGTTTGCTCTTCTTCCGAGCAATTCTACCCTCAATGAACTCATCATCATGAAGATCGCCAATCATCTTAGCTCACCATTTAGGTTGGAGAGTAGAAGTGCCAACATCAAAAGAAAGAGGTTCAACAGGATCATGTTCATCAAACAGAAGATTAGCTGAATCTTGAGGAAAATCAGGTAGTGCAGTTGCATGTCTAGGTGATCCTACATGAGAAGGAACCGGTGGAGGTGTAGGAATTGGAACAGCTGGAGCCCTCCCATCAGGTGGGCCTAATGGAAGACGAACTCCCAAGTCTTGAGCCTTAGGAGGATGATCCTCTGAATCCATAACTAGAGGAGAGAGCTGAAATGGCCCTCATTCCTCGTCAAATACCACATCTCGACTGAAAATGACAGTATCTGTCTCAATGTTAATAAGACAACAGGCCTTATGATTATCATTGTGGCCTTATGATCTTTCATTTCAAATGATTATCATTATTAGTAGGACTGGCGCTCGGTTAACACTAGCGCTCGGTTAACACCAGAGCTTGGTTAACACTGGCACTCGGTTAACACTGGCACCCAATTAAGACTGGTGCTCGGTTTGCATTACTGTTACTCGGTGAATCCAGTCGTAACAGCCCGTGAAAAGCGCATCTTGTCTTTAATGGACAGTATGGGCAATTGTAACGGTTCCTGAAGAGATGCTTACAAATGAGTGGGCAGTTAAGGTTGTTCCAATGATGGGGTGGTTAATAATGACATCCCAAGCCTTCTTTTAGGAGTAGAGGTTGCAAAGAAGGAAGTTACAGAGTTGCAGATTATTGTAGTGTTTTGATTTTGTTTCCAGAAATGAGAAGTTGTTGACTGTGTGTTTAATAAATATCAAGCTTTGTTGCTCATTTTGCATGCAAGTAGATTAGTTTACTTTCTTTCTGTTTTGCAAGTTGTTAACTCTTCACCCGTTCTAGGTTGTAAACATTAATGGCCCCTCGAGATTCCTAAATCCATGGTGAGAATCATGTGTTGGGATGGAATTCAACAGAAGCCCTTGTACATAGTTTCCTTCT
Organism: Thuja plicata; assembly: GCA_018584345.1. NCBI lineage: Eukaryota > Viridiplantae > Streptophyta > Pinopsida > Cupressales > Cupressaceae > Thuja > Thuja plicata. The sequence continues at coordinate 417,768 of MU226838.1, read as the reverse complement.
TGTTTTTGGTAGGAGAAGCAATAGTTACGAGTCTGGAGATCTTACCCTAGGCGTGCTCGGTAATAGTCCGGCTAGGGAAAAGAATGAAAGCAATGTTCGAAAACATTGATTGAGTGAGTAGAATGAATCTATTTGCGTAGGTTCAGTGAGGAAGATGAATAACATGTCGATGGGGACCGAGTCTTGAAGGGGAGGTAAAGCTGATAGTGATTTACCTCAGCTTGGGGTTGTGAATACCCTAAGAGATCTAGGAGAAAGATCTCAGAGCAGAGCCAAGCTAACTCTGTAGTAGCAACAAGACTCCAGTCCCAACAAGACTCAGTCCAACATCAAAAGCAAGAGGTGCAACAGGATCATGTTCATCAAACAGAAGATTGGCTGAATCTTGAGGAAAATCAGGTGGTGCAATTGCATGTCTAGGTGATCCTACATGAGAAGGAACTGGTGGAGGTGTAGGAACTGGAACAGCTGGAGCCCTCCCATCAGGTGGGCCTAATGGAAGACAAACACCCAAGTCTTGAGCCTTAGGAGGATGATCCTTTGAATCCATAACTGGAGGAGAGAGCTGAAATGGCCCTCATTCCTCGTCAAATACCACATCTCGAATAAAAATGACAATATCTGTCTCAATGTTAATAAGACAACAGGCCTTATGATTATCACTCCAGTGTCAGCTTGATGCTAAATTTGAAATGAAAGATCTTGCCGCAACAAAACACACTCTTGGGATGGAAATTAGAAGAGATAGAGTGAACAGAAAGCTATGGCTAGGGAAAAGTATGTGAACTCAAATTTATAGAAGTACATCATGCAGGATTGTACACTGTTATGTGTTCCTTCTACAGTTGGAACAAAGTTGCCTATTTCAAATTGTCCTACATTTCCATCAAAGATGGCAGATATGAGTTGAGTACCTTACCAAAGTGCTCTTGGGGCTTTGATGGATGCTATGGTCTATACTAAAACAAACCTTGCCCAAGAAAAGGGCATTCTTTCCAGGTATATGTCTAATCTTTGTAGAGTTCATTGGGATGTTGTTAAAAGAGTCTTCAGACATTTTAAGGGTACCTCAAAATATTCTTTGTGTCATCCTGGTAATACGATGGGAGACAAAATTTCCCTTGATATTCGTGGTTATGTAGATTCAGATTGGGCATGTGGTATTGATAGCAAAAGATCCACCAATGCTTATGTGTTTACATTATTTGGTGGTGCAATCAGTTGGATGAGTAAGCGACAAGTTGTGGTTGCTTTGTCCACTACTGAAGTTGTGTATATGGCAGCTACACATGCTTGTAAAGAACCCATTTGGCTTAAGAGTGTTCATTTATTGGAATAAAACAAGTAGTAAAAGTTTATTGTGACAGTGAAAATGTGATTTGCCTAGCAAAGAACCCAACTTTCATGGCAAGACCAAGCACATTAATGTTCAGTATCATTTTGTCAGACAAATGGTTGAGGATTGCAGGGTGAGGCTGGTTAAGGTAGAGACTTTGGTGAATGTTGTGGATTCATTACCTATGGTTATGAGCACAAAGAAGTTCAGAGTCTACAGACCTCATGGCCCCTAGCAATTGAGTTATGGTGTAGATACTCCCTTTACTCTTGCAAGGTGTTCAACAAGTGGGAGATTGTTTGAAAAATGTCTCAACCTTGCATTTATATACAGTTACTATTTTTAGTAAGTTTTTCGTTTGAGCACAAATTTTTCCTTTTCTTTCCCCGAAGGTTTTGATGGGCTAGATAAGCATGCCAGAAAATATTTGTTGCAAGATCATGTCCAGTTTTGAAGATATTAAAGTTTTGTTTAAAGAAATTGCCAAAAAAATTATCGAATTCAATTTTGAAGGCTATAGAGGCTCAGAAATGGCCCGAAAATGTGGGTAATCGGCTTAGAAAGTTACAAGTTACAAGGTGATGGAGCACGTCACGAGCTTTTCGACACTTCAAACGATTCGCAAATCGGACACCCAATTCAAATGTTATGGCCTTTGTAATTTGGGTCTCCTAAAATAGGAAATGTAAAAATGTGTTGAACACAAATGAAATGTAAAAGGGAGTTACATGTGTTGGTGTATGTTTTGACACATCATAGGGCATCTTTGATTGGAGATAAGATGGGCACCACTTTATAAGTGGGTTTTTAGCCCATGGTTTAGTAATATCATTTGACAGTTTCATCTATTGTATCTCCTCTATTAGGTGCAGGAAATGGAGGGTGTGTGAAAGAATCTTATAGCTATACAATTACCTCTGGATCTTTGGTCGGTGATACGCCTAATAGAAGCTTTCTCTACAAGTATACTTAACTTCCTTACAAAAGGCCTCCAACCCACCCCTTAAAGCAGCCTATTAATTTCCATGGCCTAGGCCCCTCTAGCACAACTATACAAGTGTTGGATGGATGAATCGTTCCTTTTGGCAACTCACTCTATGGATGTACCTAACAAGACCAACGATTCCTCTACCCCTTCATTTCTAGCTCTGTTACAATGCACGGCCAATTTTGTTACAACCTCTAAACCATTGTAAGGAACATTTCCCCAATGAGAGGGTAAAGCTTGCCCAAGGTGATCAACTCTTAAATGATTGGCTTAAACCAATAGGACAAATGACACATCCCCCTTTGTTTGTACTTGTTAATCTCTCTTAATTGAATGCATTTCAACCTTTTCAAGCCACATATCCCTTTTGATATGTCAGCTTCAACCCCCAATGAGTGGATGAGTATTAGGGATGGTAGACCCCAAAGTCCATTTTCGCTTCTCCGTTCATAGTAGCATTGGCTCAATTTTGTTCCCAATATCCCCTTACTATTTGATTCCCCCAATACAAATGATTTGGATAGATCTACTTGAATCTCTTACCAAATGCAAAATATTAGTTATTCGACGATTGATGCACTTAGGGTAATGAACAATCATATTTGAGGCACATGTCGGATTTAGTATCTTGAGACAAGAGATGGACAAGGCATGAAATGGTACTCTCAATTGTCAGTTATGTGTGATAAACCCTAGCCCTCACATTGGTCCCCCAACACAATATACAAGGGGCTGAGAATGATAGATATGTTGACCCGCCCCTTTCAAATAGTGGAGGAGAAAAAGAGTGAAGCAAATTTTTTGGATCTCCCTCTATCAAGCTCCAATCACTCAATTGAGCCTTTCAAGGACACGAGCTACGGGGTATCACTAGTGTTAAGAAATGTAGATCTGAAGATAATGTATAAACTAATATGTAGTAGAATGCAATTGCTTTGGTGATTGATTGATTCTACAAAAATATATTTGTATTTATATATAGAATCTATAATGAATAG
>MU226838.1:387347-410218 GCA_018584345.1 Thuja plicata | reverse complement strand
GAATTTCGTAAAATTTAGAATATGCTCAACTATAGATTATGTAGGGTTTATATTTTATCTTCCTTTAATAACCTTGCTGCTCTGATACCATGTTAAGAAATGTAGATCTAAAGATAATGTATAAACTGATATGTAGTAGAATGCAATTGCCTTGGTGATTGATTGATTCTACAAAAATATATTTGTATTTATATATAGAATCTATAAAGAATAGTTGTGACTATTCATTATAGAGAGATGTGACTGTTGATACTAAATGAAGTGACTGTTCATTATACATATCATTTATTAATAACTAATATATATATATATATATGAGTTCGTTCCAATATATATTTATCAGAGAAATATATATATTAACAATTATTATTAATATTATATATATATACATATATATAGAATATATGCATAGTTAAACACGAACGAACAATATGTTAACAACTAGCACCAATGAGAGAACCTCTTCCCCTTTTTCCTCCCTTGGTGACCCCCTGATCCGTGCCAAATCTAATTCATGCCTATGGAGAAGGTGACTATAGCTTTGAACACTTCTTCCATTTTCACCAAATCTAAATAAGGATATGAAATTGGGCAAATGGTCCCATAAGATGGCTAGTCATTAATCGGTTCACTTGCTCCTTTATTACGAGATTGGGATGCGACATCAACGAGAAAAAAATGTTATATTAACATACCTAATCTACATACCCGTAACTGATTCCAATATGGTAAGATAGCAAATTAGGCATAAGGAAACTCTAATCCCCCCACCCACGAACAGGTGCTCCCCTAGGATGGCTAGTCATCAGTCAATTCACTTGCTCCATTAGGAGATAGGTGTGGGACATCAACAAGAAAAATTGCTATACCAACATACCGAATATGTACCCACACCCAATTCCAATTCAATATGTTATCAATCAGGTATAGAGGTGAAATTTTTCAGTAATTTATTTTCTCTCTTTACAATGACAGCCATTTTGGACAGCTCTAGATAGTAAAAGGGCTTGGAGCTTGGAGATGCAGTAGCAACATCCCCAAGATGTCCCCTAAAAAGATGGACAACTCGAGAGGCATTACTATTGTGTCCCCCTTTAACCCTTTTAACCCTTTGATACATTTTCTAGGGAATGGCCCCCAAAGATTCTTACTCATGGAACACAAAAATAGATAATGGCCCCCAAAGATGCTTACTCATGGAACACAAAAACAAAGTTATACCATTTTAACTGAGTTAAACAACTGTAAAGTACTTGTACAAGACCAATTTACCAAAAAAATAACTTAAAATTACATATTAAAGTTTTAAAACCTCAAGTATATTTAACAATAGTAAACAACAGAATTTGTTTAAGACATTTTCTGATTAAAAGTCAAATTGGGAATATAAACAGTATATGACTTAGAGACAGAAAAACTAAATATCATAAAAAATTATCTTACGAAATTGCTAGTTACATCACAACTAAGAAAAACCCTTCCACACTCAAAATACCATAAACAAAAAACTTAAAGGGCCAGCTCAAACTATAGACAAAATGTTGAATCTCATTCCTCAACATACAGAAAAATTTTAATGCAGACAAACACTCATTCCAACTTACTTCTTAATTGCAAATGCATCTAAATTAAATCTAGGCTGATGAAAACGTAATAAATGTTTAGGCAATATATACGTGATGAGTTTTAGGACATACATTGAATTAGGTATAGAGTTGAATGATTTTCCGTTTTGAAGTTTTTTTTTTCCTTTTTCTCTAATTTGATCTCTAGTAGGGACACATCCACTTGTCAAACCAATTTAGAGATGTTAAGACCTAGCTCTCCTCAATAGTGGACAGCTTGGGAGCATCTCCAAGAGAATTGATCCTTGGGATGCCTCCTTGTGGAACACGAGGTATACACAAGGATTGCAGGGAACATCTACTATCATCAAGGTAATCAAAAAAAGAATCCTAGAAAGGCGAACAGATGCGGTAGGACATCCCCTTTTTCATAAGGTTTTGTTATTTTTTTTCCAAATGATATGGAAGCTACAAGTCCTGTCATGCACCTTATGAAACCCTAAACACACCATTTGCATTGCCAGTCAGAGTAACTAAGATCATTGTTACCCGTTTATCATGAACCTGAAAAGTGTTCAAATATTTCGATATATTGAATGAAAGAATTAATATGAATATATAGACCATTACAAGAGCTTCAAACTAAAGCAAAAGTCTTCTAAAAATAGAAGTCTAAAATAAAGTAATTAATAAAACTCCTAAATGACCATTAATAGAAGATTCTAAAAAGCTAAAATAGAAAACTAAAAATAACAAAATATTCTAATACCCTCCCTTAATGGTCATTCTATCAACTACACCAAGTTGCCCCCTAAACTTGACGAATGTTATCAGATTGAGAGACTTGGTGAGGATATTTGTAGTTTGGTCCTTAGTGGGGACATATTGCAACATCATTTATCCATCTTTGAAAGGCTTGCGGATGAAATGGCGATGAAGATCAACATGCTTGGTTTGTTCATGGAAGACAGAACAAGGGAATAAGTTCTGCTTGTGACATGTGCATGTCAGCAAGCATCCTTTGAAGCCAAATTGTCTCACAAGCTGCCTTAACAGTTACCTGAGATTATGCTTCGATCAAGGCAAGAGCTACTGCATGTTGCTTCTTGTTGGTCCATGTGATTGCACTTGTGCCCAAATTGAAAACATACCCGAAAGCAGGTTCTGCTTGTGACATGTGCATGTCAGCAAGCATCCTTCGAAGCCAAATTGTCTCACAAGTTGCCTTAACAGTTCCCTGATATTCTACTTCGATCAAGGCAAGAGCTACTGCATGTTGCTCCTTGTTGGTACATGTGATTGCACTTGTGCCCAAATTGAAAACATACCCAAAAGTAGACTTTTTGTCATCAATAGAACCTGCCCAATCTAAGTCTAAAAAACCAACAAGCCTAGAATTTGTGCTTCTGTTGTACAGAATGCCAAAATCAAGAGTGCCCTTTACATATCTCAACACATGCTTCGCTGCAACCCAATGTTCAGCTTTTGTAGCTGTCATGAAGCAAGAGATGTAGCTCATAGCATAGCTAATGTTAGGTCTAGTGGCGGTGAGATAGATGAGGTTGTCCACTAGTTGCCTACACGTTGATTCATCCACAACTAGTGAATCCGATTTGGCTGAAAGTTTTGACCCTTTCACCATAAATGTAGATGCAAGTTTGCAATCATGTAGCCAAAATTTATCCAACAGAATTTTGACATACTTTGACTGAGATATGAATATGTTGCTACAACTATCTGCCAAACCTCTACACCTAGACAATAATGGAGAAGACTCAAATCTGTCATATCAAAAGTATGGCACAAATTCTGTTTGACCTGCTCGACCAAATGTATTGAACTACCAATAATGATCAGATCATCAACGTAGATGGCAAAAAGAAGAATCTCACCACTAGCATGCTTGACATATAGATTATGATCAAAAGGCCTCCGCTGAAACTCTTGATCAATCAAATACTTATCAATCTTGATGTACCGTGCATGGGGAGCTTGTCTAAGGCCATAGAGTGCTTTCACCAATTTCCAAACCTAGTGTTCTTTATCAGCAATTGTGAAACCTAGAGGTTGCATCATGTAGACTTCTTCCTGCAAATCACCATTGAGGAAAGCACTCTTGACATCCATCTGATGGATTTTCCATCCAAACTGAGCTCAAACAGCAAGGACAAGCCAAATGGTGCTCATTTTGGTTGTGAGAGCAAATGTCTCCTCATAGTCGATGCTCTCCTGTGAAAACCCTTTAGCTACTAACCAAGCATTGTACTTAACCCTTTAGTTTACACACCCATTTGCAGCCAATGAGCTTCTTCCCTAATGCAAGATCTGCCAACACCAAAGTTTTGTTTTTCAAGAGACTCTGATGCTCAACTGTCGTAGCTTGTTCCCACTCAGGTATACCTTTAGCCTATGAATATGTCTGAGGCTCATAAATACTGTAAATATTGGCCATAAGAGAAAAGTTGATGGTGTTACATTGCTTGCACTTATTCTTAGTTGATTTGCTATCAATAAGTTCATCATCATGAAGATCGCTAATGCTCTTGGCCCACCACTTAGGTCGAAGAGTAGAACCAACATCCACTGCAAGAGGCAAATCTCCTAGGATCTTTGGCTGCAGATTCTGAACGTTCTAAGAAAAGGCAGGTGACACACTAAAATTTAAATCCCTCCCATCAGGCGAACCGAATGGAAGTTGAACACCCAAATTTGTAGCCTTTGGAGGTTGATCCTCAAGGCTCAAAACAGGAGAAGGCTGAAACGGTCCTCGTTCTTCATCAAACACCACATCTCGACTGAATATAAAACAATCAGTATCAACATCAATTAGTCGATAAGCCTTATGATTATCACTATAGCCTATGAACATCAATTTCTAAGTCTTGGAATCCAGTTTGGTGCGATTGGCATCTAGAATCCAAACATAAGTTTTAGAGCTAAAAACCTTCAGATGACTGACTTTGGGCTTCTATCCAGACCAAGCTTCCTTTGGGGTTATCTTCTTAACAACCTATGTGGGAGATTGATTTAGAAGATAAATTGCAATATAGACTACTTCCACTCAAAACTTCTTTAAAACATTTCTATGCTCTAACATAGATCGAGCAATTTCAATGACTGTACGATTCCTGCGCTCAACAACACCATTTTGTTGAGGGGTGTAAGGTGTGGTAAGTTGCTGCTTAATGACATGTGATGCACAAAAGTTAGAGAAACCAGAAGAACAAAATCCCCACTATTATTGGATAGAAGAGTGACAATCTGATACCTTGACTCTTTTTCCACTAAGGCCTTCAACTTTTGAAACATGTTGAACACCTTTGATTTATGCTAAAGAAAATACACCCACATTTTTCTGCTAAAATCGTCAACAAATAACAGAAAATACATGCATCCAATGACTAATGGAGTGTTCATGTGGCCATGGATATCTGCATGAACCAACTACAAGACCTTGGATGCTCTCCAACGTCGCCATCTAAAAACAGAGTCTGGTGCTGCTTTCCAACCTAACAAGCTCTACAAAGTCCATGATTCTGAGTTTGAATCTCAGGTAATCCAAGAACCAAGCCCTGTCGAACTAAGAGATATAATGAATATTCAAGTGCCCATACCGTTGATGCCAAAGATTGCTGATGAAAGTACCTGCAGGCTGTCATGGCTTGTTCTTGAGAAACACATGTATCAACAAGTCTCTAATGACCATGATCCTCAAGACCAACAACAACTAAAGTGCAAGACTCCCTATCAACAATGTTGCACTTCTGTGAACTAAAGACAACATCCAACTGTGGAGAAAGAGCAAATCTCTTCCTCCTGATGAAATCTAAACATTACCCTTTTCGACAATAGTATACTCCTCACCACCTCCAAAGATCACTAAATCTTTGAAAGGCATGAACTTTGTGAACCAATCTCGACGATGTGTAAAATGTTGAGAGGCTCCAGGTAGATGATTTCTCCTGATCAAATGGGCATGTGGCCATGAATGCATAGGAGGCAGACTCCTGATCCGAATGTGTAGCAGCATGGCCTTTTGTTGAGACCCTCCCTATTTAGATTGCTCGAACGCCAATTGTTTCTTGCAATTTTTCTTCATATGGCCAAACTTGTGATAGTAGTTGCACTAAATACTTTTCTTCTTCGAAGAATCCTGAAGTTGTCCTTGTCCTTTTTGCTGGAAGGGCTAAGGTTTACCGTCATTCTTATCTAAGGCTTTGGTTGTGAAGGCCACCTATTCAATGGAGGATGAACTAGCACTGCTTCTAAACTGTATCTGATGCAAAAGCTTATTGTAGAGATCAGGAAACTTCAGATTAACACTAGTAGAAGTGATATTGAGCGTTTCAATGAAATGCTCGTTGGAGCAGGGAAGGCTCTTTAGCGTGATCACTACCACATCTTCCTCCATCTTGCGGCCAATAGCCTCAAATCGGTCATGAATGTTCTTGATCTTTGTACGATGGGCATGGAGGGACATCTTCTCATCCATTATGATAGAAAACACCATATTCTTCAAAAAGAAAGCTCGATTCTTGTCGGACATTTCATGAAGATCCTTCAAGAGTTCCTAGATCTCTTTAGATGTTTTACCAAACAGCACCTGAGGGAGTTGATCATCAATAACAAAAAGCTTGATAAGCATCACGGCTTCCTAGTTGCGCTCATCAAATTTGTCCTAATTTGTTCTAGCTGATGTAGGACGTCCTTTTGTACCCAGAACAATCTTCTCAAGGCACTAATATTCAAATATTGTCATCATGTGTTGCTTCCATGTGTTGTAATTGTGGTTGGTTAACCTTTGATTGCCCTCCAACATAATGTTGGTCAAAGATACCACCATGAACACCATGTGAAGGAATGAAAATTGAGGCAAAAAAACAGATGCAAAACCCTATGAGATGTCCTTGTTCCAATATAGAATTTAATAACAAATAATTTTAAATAATAGAATTTTTAATAATCACAAAAGAAAGATTTAGTAAATAAATGATACTATCAAAAGAGCTAATGGATATATAATATATATTAATTTCCATAACTATAATACATTCCTGATATAAAATAAAATTTCAAGAACTATTTTTATATTGGTTGAATTCCCTATTAAAGAATTATAATAATTATTAATAGTCAGTCGAACATGTGTTACCCGTCGGGGCTTATACTTGGAAAATAGCCAGCGGTGAACACAAGGGAACAACGTAGAGGCATGGGAAGGGAATCGGCGTATGACATATACACTCAGCTATTATCAGCAACTTATTGCTATGCTTATAAAGGAACAACGACTAATCAATGTCTTCATCTCAGAAGATAGATCAGAAAACATCATGGGTATTGATTTGATAAGAATGTCTAGTCATTGTTAAAGAAAGAAGATATCTGATTACTATCAAGTATCACTACATTATCAAAGACTATCAACTCAAGGAAAAAGTTGACTAACAAATTGATTAGCCATAACTATTAATAAGACATCGACTTATGGATAGCAATGATCAAGATTAATGCCTACTTTACATTTCAGAAAGAAGTAACGCAAAGTTAGTAAGACGGGAGTTCAAATTAATTCAATGTGGTATTGAAGATAGCACAATTCTCTAGACTCCAGTGATTATATTTGCTTGTCAATTAATAAGGGAGCATCGATTCAATACAAGCAATAAAATATTTAGACACCTAAATGGTGGTCGTTAATAGCTAGGAGAGTAGCAATTAGTTTGAGAAACAATTACTTGCAAGTGATGCGATAATATTAAGGGGTAACTGTTTATTAAAGAAGAGTCGCAACCTTTCAAGAGAACAGCCTTCAGAAAGGTACATGAAAGATATTTAAAGGCCTTGGAAACCATTCCCTCAAGATCATCGACTAAGAGATTATGAATATAATGGATTCTCTTAAAGGAAGGGAGCAGAAAGGAAATGAATCATTTGCAATGCTGATAAGCATTGTGTGACAGCAAACAATGCTGTAACACATCTATGAGTTAATACTGATTTATGGAAGAGATTTTGGGAAACATTCAGCGGAAGTGTAAGGAAGATTAATATTCAAGAATTATAAATTGAAGATTCTGCAACAGCAGAACCGTATATGTGTAGTGGCATCGGGTATGCCAATTCTGAGCCTCATTACTTCTATTGAACATTGGTTATCATTAATAAATGAAGAGGCTATCTATACATACAAATATTTAATTAATATAATATATATATATATATATATCATTTGTCCATATTCAGACTTATCACCCTGCTGGACTGAAGAGGAGGAATGTAAGGATGTCTCCAAGGAGGTGCTTGTCTAAACCCAGCCAATAGCTTTCTGTCCCAATAGGGTGGAGCTCAGCGTCCCAATAGTATGGGCTTGGACCTGTAAACCTTGAGCGAGCCTATTGGAAATGGTCTCTAGGCGCTTTGGTCACATCCCCAAAGTCTTCCCAATTCAACAAGGTAAGAAGCTGGATATGGGATCATCAATTGCTTGATATAGTCATAAGAGGAAATACAAATCTTATTTAAATTGTTATTTCATTTAATTAAGTTAAAATACTAAATTATTCTATGTGAATTATAAGCATGATAAGTAGTATAGAGAGATCCAAGGTTACAAACTGACAAGGGACATTACACCCTACCACGGATTTTGAGGCACTGAGTTGCAAAAATAACACCATTGATTTTTCTGAAAAAAAATCAGATAAAAAAATCTACCAAACCCTAGAACTTCAAAGTGCCCAAAAAACTCAGAAATTTTCAAAGTCGCTGCCAAAATCAGAAAGAAAATCTGGGTTTGAATAAGACAAGAATTTTGCATAAACTCTTGCCTCGGGTAGAAGTTGTGCGAGCAAAAAAAAATTTGTAAAAAACATGGCTAAAAATCTGGAAAACGTGACAAAATTGTGTGCAGATCGCGGGTAGAAGTTGCAGAAGGCATCAGAGGGCCATCGTGTGTCAGTGAGAATGCAAGTCGAACAGAGATGAAAACGCAAAAAAAATCGTGTTTAGCTGAAAAAGAACGCGAGCAGGAGGAAAATAAACGCATTGAAAATTATGTGAAAAACCTATGTTTTTGTTGCGAGCGAAAATATCCTGCAAAACACACTTTCACCTGTAGATGCTGCGATTTTCACACGCTAGAAGTCACGCAAGTCTGAGAAAGGCGTGAAATTCTTCCACAGAAAGACACGCACGATTTTTGCAGATACGCCCACGAAATTTCTGGAAAAAAAGTGACACAATTCAGGTGCAAAACACACCCACGAAATTCCTTGGTGAAGACCTGTGCAAATCAGAAAGCCCACTCAATAGGCTCTGATACCAGGTTCAAATATTTTGATGTATTGAATGAAAGAATTACAACAAATAAATAGACAATAGTTGCAAGACTCGCCAAGTGGCGAATACTTGCTGAGTTTCCTGGCTCAAACTCGCAAAGAAAACTCTCCGAGTTTTTCTAAAAAACTTGTCGATTACTCTGCGAGTTTTTCCCAAAAACTCAGCTGAAAAAAACTCGGCCTTGGTTTTATTCCTGCGTTAAACAACAAAAAAATGTCTTTTTCATTCTTATTTTCACATTTGCAGCAGTTGGGTTTGAGTTTACAATTTTCTAGTTCAGGGGCGAGTGGCGAATACTTGCCGAGTTTCCTGGCTCAAACTCGCAAAGAAAACTCTCCGAGTTTTTCTAAAAAACTTGTCGATTACTCTGCGAGTTTTTCCCAAAAACTCGGCTAAAAAAAACTCGGCCTTGGTTTTATTCCTGCGTTAAACAACAAAAAAATGTCTTTTTAATTCTTATTTTCACATTTGCAGCAGTTGGGTTTGAGTTTACAATTTTCCAGTTCAAGGGCGGGAGGATTTGTACAAATATAACATGTAAGTATAAGTCTGATTTATTTAATTTCTTATACTTTAGGTTATATTTGTATAAATACTTTCAGGAGGTAAGATGCAGATTCTAGATTTTGATGGTTTTCGAAAAAATTATTTAGCCAAATTTTTTGGATTCGACAAGCTTCAGTAGGGATACCTCCCACAATCCATCATGGCTTTCTATGGTCAAACTGAAGTTGGCAAAAGGATTCTCAAAGGGTTTTAACTCACTTTATCACAAATCACTTGATTTCGACCCCATCTCTATGACAAACTTAGCTTAGCTCTCGCCCAAATCCCAGACAGACATGACCTACCAACAGGCCAAAATCACTCAAACCTCATTCGCCGGACCTAGGGACTTGAAAACAGCCACCAACAAAGACTACCTAAGAGCTAGTTATGAAGACTTTGACATTTGGCATTGATCAATGATCAAGCATCATAGATTCATACTATGAAATGATTCAGTTTTACAATTATGTATATTTCTCTTATTTTTTGCATATATAATGCATATATATATATATATACACACGCACGAACCCATACGAATCATGATGGGAAAAAAAAATCACGAATCCACGAACTAGATTCTCAAACCCGAATCCGTCCCCAAAACCGAACCGGCAACTTAGAGTATTGGAGGCGGATTTGAGTGGTTTTAAGGAGGGGGTAGATTTGGTTTCACATTGGATAACATTGAGGAGTCAGATTAGGAGTCATTGCCAGTGCGAGGAGCTGCATCCACGATGGAGAGCGAGTCACACACATCATCAAAGATACCGAGCGAGGAGGCACAGTCACGCCCAGTGCAGGGCTCTACTACTAAGACTAGACCTTCTAGTTCCTCTCTCATATTTGTTAGTAGAGTTGGGAAGAGGAAGATGTAATTGTGATGATGTATTTACTTCTAGTTTTGTAGAAACTATTTACTACTATTGTGCTTCTAGCCATCAGCATCCCGCATGAGAATGCGATTTTATACCCACTTTGCGTTTATATATATCTAAACTCAACTAGTTTCTTTTGTGTTCTCATTAATAAACTCATTGGATGCTTCCTCTCATTGAATTTTGCAAAAAAAATACATTTCTAATTAAAATTAAGCTGTTTTTTAAGTTCACAAGTTTTTTGCCGAGTTTTTTCAAAAATTGGCTGAGTTTTTCCCGATTTTTTTTTCAGGCATTGGCAAGTTTTTGCTGAGTGCGAGTTTTGCAACCTTGAAATAGACCATTACAAGAGCTTCAAACTGAAGCAAAAGTCTTCTAAAAATAGAAGTCTAGAATAAAGTAATAAATAAAACTCCTACATGGCCATTAAAAGAAGATTCTAAAAAGCTAGCTAAAAACAGCCAACTAAAGATAACAAAATATTCTAATAAAAAGGGAGTATGCATGGTTTATGATAGCCACCTTGAATATTCAGGCTGCTCACAAAAATGAAATTTTTTTATACAAGTGGCAACGAAGGCACCTTAGGAAAGTTGGATATAACAGTTTAATTGATATGTTTTCATCAGGAAAAAAAACTTGGATTGTTGGGCAGTATTCTTCATTTGTTTAGTTCCACAGAGTAATAATATAAACATAGCATATATTTCTGTAGCCTGATGTTCATTATTTTTATTTAATAAATTATTAATATGCAATATTTGAGAAAATTAATATGCACTGCCATCTCAAAAAAAAGGACAATTTGATCAGTGTCCCCAAAATGCATCTGATGTCCCTGTCCCAGGAACAACATGGAACAAACTGGAACATAAATTGTTGCTAACCATTCAGAAAGTGACCAGCCTGGAGCTAGGCAAAAGTACAGATCTGGCATCACTTATGAAAGGTCACTTTTACATGCTCTAAGACAATAACCCACTCACACACACGCACCTGCACGCACACTCTCACACAGGCTATTTCCTGGGTCACAATAGGAGAGATGCAAAAGTATGTCGCTTCAAAACATTTCTTGAAACCTCCCCTTTCAGACCTTTGAGCCTGTCCTGCATTAACACATTGTTGACATCCGACTTGCTGTTTCAGAGGCAGGTTTGAAGGAGAAACTTATGTTTGGTTTTAGCATAGAAAAAACTTCTACAGCCAGTATATGCATCTCAAAGTATCAAAGATAACACTATTCTCGCATGGTCTTGTAAGGCCAGAGCCAATGTTTTTCATCTAACATGGAAAAAAATGAGTGATAGCATTGACTTGGATGTAGTTAGAGGTTAGCATATACAAACATTTTCCCATGTCCTTTCCATTAAGAAATTCATCAGAAAGCAGGGTACAGACCACAAGTTATTTATCACGGAAAATCACTGTTGTACAAAGAAAGTATATAAGGGCTCCGTGACAGGTTTTAAAAATTTAAAGTCACAATGGCCACTAAAGGCTTATTTTCTGAAGATAATTTTCATTTCAGTTCAAAGAAACTTCAGCTGGCCATACAATTTTGCTTTGGTATGCAAATTAAGATGGCTTCTAGCCTAATCAAAATCCTTCAACAGGTTTCAAGAATATTCACCTTGCTTCCAAGTTTTCACCGTTCAAGCTTGCTGCTTTTTTTGTTGGTGAAGCATTGCAAAGGTATAAAGTGTGTTTGCTAAGTGCTACAAGAAACAACTAACTTGCAAGAAGGAGATCTATCAATTTAAGGTACATTTATTTTGTGTGTTTTTAAAAAAAACTTTCAGGGTTTCTAGTTTTTAAAGAACAGTTTTTTATTTTTTTAGTTGTTATTCTGATTCATGAATCAATTTGTAATGACCCCTATCAGGATATTCCTATATTTTGACCTAGAATCCGAAATTAAGTAAATAAGGAATGAATACATTTAAGGAATGTAAAATTACCGAGTTTTAAATCTTGATTTAGATCCTACAACAAAGTTAGTTGTCGTTTTTAATATAATTGATGATAATCGTCTAATATCCATGAAAGATTGGAAATCATATAATCATTAATATTATAAGGAGAATCCTAATCCTTACATCACCACTGCAAATTACATGATGTGCATGTGGGATTCAATCAAAGGCTTTCCCTGACAACCAATCCTCACTATGGAATCCCTCGGAAATCAAATAAGATGTCAAGAGCCTGTTCTTTCCAATCAAGCCCAAGAGCACGGAATGAACACAGTTATTTGGTCTCTTGGCACCACCTAGGGGTTGGCATTACTTGATGGGGAACTCAGTGCTGCTGCCTCCTTATCATGTATTTCATCCTTGATAATGAAATGGTTGGTTGGATTAAAGCATTAAAGGAATCCTTATTAATATAATTAATGGTGCATGTATTAAGAATTTAAGAATAAGAGCAAGAAAATATACAATAGAAGCAATATATTAATTACTTATCATTCCCAAGTATTATTAAATTGAAGACATGAGAAAAGAATCAACAAGTATTTCTATGTATTATGCATCGTACCAAGCACCTTGTAAATATCAAAGTCTGCTGACTCTCTCTTATTAATTCTGAAATCAGCATTTCTCTCTTGACCTGTTGACTACCTTGTCTTCTTCGATGCCCCTCTCCTCAAATGCAGATCTATCTTATAGAACCTTCAAGAGAAGGCATAGAGTCATCGCTCTTTGCAAGGACATCTTCTTCATAAGAAGGTGTCTCTTCCACTATCGATTGCTGTCCCTTCAAGACATGGGTACCAAGGAACCAATTGATTAGGGTTTGTTATAATTTGTTAACATTCGTTTGTTTAGGATTAACATCTCTTTGCTTAAAAAGTTGTCGATTATCAAGAAGCCCTTTTTGTTCAAAGGAGAAGTGTTTGTATTGGATTTCCCTTGATAATGATTCCTGAGTATTGACACATAGCTAAATTATTTTCTTCTAACGACATATGTGAGGAGTTATTACAATGGGGACATTACAATCCGCCTACCCAAGATTGCTTGTCCTCAAGCAATTTTAGGTTTGGATGTTCAAAGATCTCAACTCCCTCCAAGGAGTGTCTTTTGTGGGCAAGCCTTTCCACTTAACCAAGTACTCAAAAATAGACTTATTCCTCAATCTCTTATCCCTCACATCAAGAACGATTTCAGATTCCATAAGTAACTTGCCCTCATCATCAAGTGGGGGTAGTTCCACACATGAGGTAACATGTTGCCCTAGCACCCCTTTTGGTCAGGATACATGAAAGATATTGTGGATTGTGTTGTTTGTTGGTGATTCCGATTCATAGGCTAGCTTGCCTATCCTTCTCAGAATCTTGTATGGCCCATAGAATTTGGGGTTTGAGCTTCTCTGCTCCACTGACCTTGATTGAAGATTGCTTGTATGGTTATAATTGTAGGAATACCAAATCCCCAACTTCAAATGTTCTTTCCATTCTATTTCGGTCAGCATAGACCTTTTGTTGGTTATATGTGTGGTGTGGATTGTCCTTGAGTGTGTTCATAATATCCATATTTTAATGCACGAAGTCAATAGCCCCTCATACATGGCTTTCTTGGAAAATCAAACTTCCAAATGAGGTCACCTTGTATCCATACAAGGCCTTGAAAGGGTCCATTCCAATTGACATATGATGGATGGTATTATATCAATACTTGCTGAGGTGTAACCACTTGTTCCATGCATTTTGTTGTCATGTTACATAGTTCCTTATGTACCCCTCCACCCATTTGTTCACAATCTTCATTTGTCCATCAGTTTGGGGATGATAGTTTGTGCTTGGAGTGAGTTCGGATCCTGCTAGATGAAAGAGTTCTTGTCAAAACAAGTTAATGAATCCATTGTCTATCAATGACAATGTTCTTAGGGACGCCATGTAACCTGAAATTTTTCTTTAAAGACATCGACGACTTGGAGTGCCCTATAATTGGTAGATATTGCCATGAAATGTGCATATTTGATGAGGCAATCCATCACTAAATATTCAATCTTTGCCATGTACTTTGGTTAGGCTAGTTATTAAGTCCATAGAAATGCTTTCCCATTTTTTATGAGGAAAGGGTGAAGGTTGTAGGAGGTCTGTTGGATGGGTTTGTTCCACTTTGTTCCTTTGGCAAATTAGACATTCTTGAACATGTCTGAGGACATCTTACTTAAGGCCCTTCTAAGACTATTTTTCTCTTATTTGTTTATAAGTTTTGCACTACCCTTGGTGGCCCGCTAAAGGATTGTTATGGTATTCTCTAACGATCTTGTCCTTCATTTTTGAGCTTGACACAAGGAACAACATAGTTTTGTATAGGATATGTCCTTCCACTACCTTGTATTCTTCATTGGGTATATTTCCTTCAAAGATGTTGTGGGCTTGTGGATCTTTGGCATACTTGGCAATAATGGCATTCTTCCAATCTGCAGAGATACTTGTAACAGAGACTGGGTGGGGTTCCCACAAAAGGGCACCTACCACAACGTTGTTTTCCCCTTCATATACTCAATATCAAAGTCATAGGCTTGTATTTTGCTCACCCATTTTTGTTGTCTATCATTTAAATATTTTTGGTTTAGAAAAAATCTAAGAATATTTTGCTCGGTCTTTACAAAAAAATCTTCCACAAACCAAGTATTGTTGGCCATAAGGCATACATGATTGTTAGCATTTTCTTGTCATATATGGAATAGCTTCTTTTGTTTTCCTTTAGTTTTCTACTTTCAAAGGCTATAGGGTGTTTATTATGCATTAGTACAACTACAATGCCTTCTCCAAAAGTGTTGCATTATAAATCAAATGGTAAGGAAAAGTCTAGTATTGCTAGGACAAGACAAGATCTTGTGGCTTCTTTTAGTTTTTCAAAAGCTTGTTGCACTCCTATATTCCACGTGAAAGCGCCCTTTTTGGTTAAATCAGTTAATGGTGTTGTTGACTTTGAAAAGCCTTTGACCAATCTTTGTAGTAGCTACAACCCCAAAAATCCCCTTAGTTGTGTTAAAATTCTTGGTTTTGGCCAACTCCTTATGGCTTCAATTTTTTCTTCAACTCTGACACCTTGAGCACTAATTTTATGTCCAGGATATATTTCCTCCGTCTCGAATTCATACTTGGGTAGCTTGGCAAATAAGGATTGTTGTTCAAGTATTTCCAACGCTTTGTCTATATGTCATAAGTGTTCCTCCCATGTTTTGCTATGGATGAGAATGTCATCAAAGAACACTAAGAGAAACTTCCACTGTTTTTTCTTGAAAATACGGTTCGTCCATGATTGGAAGGTAGTGGGGGCATTTGTTAGACCAAAAGGTAGGAAAAGAAATTCGAAGTGTCCATAATGGAATATATAGGTTGTCTTTGGGACATCTTTAGCCCTTACCCTTATTTGATGGTACTCTGAACGTAGATAGATTTTTGAAAAACGTCTTGCTCCATGAAGTTCATCAATTAACTCATCAACCTTAGGGACAATATATTAGTTTAAGATTGTCTTTTTATTAAGTGCCCTGTAGTCAATGCACATTCTCATGGTGTCATCTTTATTCTTTATTAGGACAACAAAGAAGGCAAAGGAACTAGAGCTAGGTTGGATATGCCCCATTTCCAATAATTCCTTTATGGATTTCTCAATTTCTTCATATCCTTGTGGATGACGGTAGGGTGTAGTAATAACATGTTTTGCTACTAATAATTCAATAGTGTGCTCAAAGCCTATCTTTGGTGGTAGTCCTCGCTAAATGTCTTCTGATAATGTTTTGACCAGAATTTAAGATAAACAACAAAGACAAAATAGTGAACACTAAGACACAACAATTTATCCTGGGAAAACCCTCCAACTTGAGGGGAAAAACCCAGCCACACCCAAAAAATCTCTTTTATTAAATAATAGAGGTATGAGTACAATGCTTCTAACTGAATACTACAAACTCCTCAACTTATTACATATATCAAGACTATCTATAGTTGTTGTATAGAATAACCCAGCTTAGCAAACATCATGTCACACAAAACAATGATATATTATATATACAATGTCGAGGCTCTTCAAAAAACATAACTTCTCAAGACTTGCACCGACAGACTTCATATTATAACCAGAAGTCTTCATTTTCCAAATATGTGTCTCTTCATATTTCCAAACGCGAGTATATGAAAGAGCACCATCGCAGGTAATCAGGATATCTCCTACAACTACAAACATCAACACTCCCTCTTAGCAAAGGAGATATCTTTTCAAGTATTCAGGTCATGGAATCTCTCAACATGACACTCACAATGGCTATACCCATATGCGAGGAAACAAAAATTTATCACGGAGTCTCTCAACGTGATAGCATCATGGAGTCACTCAACATTAAGTTCATGGCTACTCCCATGTGTGAAAACACAAACTCTCATCATGTATTCACTCAACGTGATGTCGTCATGGAGTCTCTCAACATGACGTCCACTATGGCTACTCCCATGAGTGGAAAGAGCAACATGGCTTTCACCTAAAATTTCTCTTCTCAGAGAAAAATGCATTACAAGGGCTTTCACCTCAAATTTCTCCGTCTCGGAGAAACATGCATTACAAGAGCTTTCACCTCAAATTTCTCCGTCTCAGAGAAAAATGCATTACAAGGGCTTTCACCTCAAATTTCTCCGTCTCAGAGAAAAAATGCATTACAAGGGCTTTCACCTCAAACTTCTCCCTCTTAGAGAAAAATGCATTACAAGGGCTTTCACCTCGAATTTCTCCCTCAAAGAAAAATGCTTTACAAAGGCTTTCACCTCAAATTTCTACCTCTCAGAGAAAAATGCATTACAAGGGCTTTCACCTCAAATTTCTCCCTCTCAGAGAAAAATACGTTATAGCACATAATAAGAGTAACTGATGTTGAGACTCCCTCTCAGCAAGGGCAACATTCTCACAGCTTAGATTATCACAATAAATTACAATTGACTCCAAAGTTTGACCAAACAATGAGCTTTCGAAGCCACATTGCTTCATGAACTTGTTGGTCCTCTACAAAGGACTTGGCACTTTCCATCTGCCACTCAAGCTCCCTTTGAATCTCTAACCCGATGCAAAGAAAGGACCCACAGATCGCAGTCATATCTAGATACAAGCCTATTGTCTACAAATTCTTGCCTACAGCTAGCAACAAACATCTTTAGAAAAATACTTAAAGTCTTCAATAGCTGATCTTTGGCTTGTCTGTTCAGTTCTTCAGCAAACTCTTGACTTTTCAAGACCTAATAATTTGGGATATGTAACTTTATCAGCCACAAGATCCTTACCATCAGTCTTCCCAAGCTCTTGAGATGACTTGGTAACATCAAGGAATGACATCAACAACCTGAAAAACAGACCTATACACCTTACAAATGTCCTCAATCCCTCAATTTGTTCTTCGGATTGCACCAATCACTACAGACACCTCCAATAAAGCAGTTGTTTTATGTACATGAATGAACTCAAGCAAGTCCAGACACACATCAAAAACACCCCAATTGTTAATATCCAAAAACTGACCTGCAACTGGCCCTTCTGAACCAATTGCCTTGTCTAACTCAGAAATAACCCTCAATACCTTACCTGCCTCAACCCCTCTCGTGTTGGAGGCAATATGCTCAAATGCAAATGCCAATAGTGCATCCCCTGCCAACATAACAACATAGGAGAGAGTACCTCATTGCTTTGTGTAATTTTTCAGGGTACCTGAGGCTTACACACTTGTCTAGGGCCTCATTGATGACACCGGCCTTGGTGACCATGAAATCTTCAAAAGCAACAACCTTATCTTCATTCTTTTTCTCGATTTCAATCACAAGCTGTGATTTTGCAATTGGCTTTCTTCTTAACTAACCAAGATGCATTTGGAGATGGTGAGCTACAGATAAAACATGTGTTTTCCTTGTCTAGAATGTTGGCAAGTGGTATGGAACTTTGGCAATTGCTGCTAGTAGACATAGCAATAATGTTCTTAGAAAGAAACATGAGCATCTTATGCATACCAACCTTCGATAGTACAGGCCTCATCCTCATCTCCTCAATAAATCAATTTCTCTGCACAAAAATACCAACCTATTTTGTTCAAGAAAATTATAACTACAAAATCTTCAACAAGAATATTCTGGCAAAACATCAATTTATAATCTTGTCACAAATCTATCTACACAAATATAATAAATAAAATATCTCAAAAACTCCAAGCAGTCACAATTTAGATTTGATAGTAAGACTTATCTGCAAATTTGTCAAATTATCCTCAAATCGCTGCCAGAATTCCAAAGGCTATTTGCCACCCAGTTCTTATACATGAATGGTATTTTGAACAATAACTAGTGTTGATTGCATTTTCCTTCATCGGTATTCATATTGTCTAAGCTTTCCCTGGTAAATGTCATCGCATGCACAAGCCTTCTCCAAATATCATAACCTGAACGACCATCTCCGCCATTCAATTGATACAAGGCATGATCTGATACTGCATGGAGCGCTATTTGAACTAGTAGTAGCAGCATTTTAATGCAACTAGCGCTCATCTCAGGCGTCTTCTTGGGCTTTCCGCTAAAACTTCCAATGTAACAATGGATTATAATACATTAGATTTCTACATGACGATGTATTCCTCTTCCCTACGCAATTCGCTAGACAACTCATGATTGGTTACGTTCATAAGGGTAGACAATACTTGAACATAACGACTGAAGAATGATTTCACAGAGTCCATACCCTCACCCAAATTTTGATGGGAGGCTTGTTGAAGCCCAAGGCCCATCTCCTTTTGTTGCACACTCTAATAAAATTCCATTCACAGAAGATGAACCCCCAAAAGAGTCATTCCACACAGACCAAGAAAGTAGTCATACTTCTAAACGCATGCCTGCGCCTCCTTCGCCTTATTTGTTGTTATCTAACCTGGCTCTGATACCATGTTAATGTTTTGACCAGAATTTAACATAAACAGCAAAGACAAAATAATTATTATGGTAAAATAATGAATGATCTATATATACAAGTGTACAAGAGAATGTTTCTATAACGAACAAAGAGAAATAGAAACATTTTGAAGAGAACTAGAAACAAAAGGAAGTTTCCATATTGAACAGAGAGAGAATATGGAAACATGGAAGAAGAGTGACCATTAGAATAGAAACAAATCTACGAAAGAGAGAGAAACATAAATAGAGAGATATTTAACTCTAATACCCTCCCTTAATGGTCAATCAAACTTCAAAACAAAAGTCTGCAAGTGAATCCTCAAAAGGCGCCAGGAGAAGTGAAAACCTTGCGAAAACCGCAATAAAAAACTTCGTTGCGCACATAAGAGCTAAGACTTGGTAGTCACGATTTTTGTGGTGAAAAAACGGAAAAACAAGATAATTTTTGAGGTGAAAAATCGATCAAAATCAGCTCCCTCCCTGCTTCCGGGTGTGGTAAATCTTGTCGTTAAATCTTGGATTGCCTTCCAACATAATGTTGGTGAGAGATGCCATTAAAATTTTGAAAAGGTGTTGAATGAAACCCAAGCACAAATTCTAAGGCAGATTGACGGAAGACCCAGAAAAAATGAACGAAGACCCAAAAGAAAGCTCAAAAAACCCAGAAGGAATTTGAAGTCAGATTTGAAATCCGCTAGCACAAAAATCGAGGCACCCAAAAAAATTTGAATATGACCCACTTGAGGGTTTGAAAAACCCACCAAGAATCTACAAGAAAAATAATTTTTTGACTGAAACTGAAGGGTCAAAACCCTAGTCGAAAGTGCAAAAATCCTAGGCGGCCATTAATGGGCCCAAAACTGTGCAGGAAAAAAATGAGCCGCTGGAAGATCCCTGGGGTAGCAGATAAATTTCGAAAAATAAACAATCTTGAATAATTTCAAAAAAAAAATTATATTGAAACTATTTCAAAAATTTCCACTCAATGGAGATTACAAAATTTTGGAAAAAGTTAACCTATAGCTCTGATACCATATTATGGTAAAATAATGAATGTGTTATTAAACAGAGATCAAGAATGATCTATATATACAAGTGTACAAAAGAATGTTTCTATAACAAACAGAGAGAGAGAGAAATAGAAACATTCTGAAGAGAGAAATATAAACAAAGGGAAGTTTCCATATTGAACACAGAGAGAATATGGAAACATGGAAGGAGAGTGACCATTAGAATAGAAACAAATCTACGAAAGAGAGGGAAACATAAATAGAGAGATATTTAACTCTAATAATAATGAACACTAAGACACAACAATTTATCATGGGAAAACCCTCCTACTTGAGGGGAAAAACCCAGCCACACCCAAAAAATATCTCTTTTATTAAATAATAGAGATCTGAGTACAATGCTTCCAACTGAATATTGTTAACTCTTCAACTTATTACATATATCAGAATTGACTCCATAGACTATCTATAGTTGTTGTATAGAATAACCCAACTCAGCAAACATCATGTCACACAAAGCAATGATATATTATATATACAATGTCGAGGCTCTTCAAAAAAAAAAAACTACTCAAGTCGTGAACCAAGAGACTTCATATTATAACCGGAAGTCTTCATTTTCCAAATGCGTGTCTCTTCGTATTTCCAAATGCATGTCTTCATATTTCCAAACGCATGTCTCTTCATATTTCTAAATGCGAGTATATGAAAGAGCACCATCACAGGTAATAAGGATATCTCCTGCAGCTACAAACATCAACATCTTCAAACACCCTTTTGTAACTTTTTAGGATGGGTTGAATACCAATATGTATAGTTTTTCCTTAGGAGGATGACTTGTCAAGAATCATGCACTGTGTCGCACAATCTCCTTGTCCGCACCTAAAAATTATTTCCATCCTCTTGGATAAGACTACTCTAGGTGATGTTTAGTTGAGGGATTTTTTAGTACACGGGGCCATGGGGCAATGGTTCCATTAGCCAAGGCTACTATAAAGCCCTTAAAATCCTAGGTTTCCAATTTAATTTTCGCAACTAGATTCTCATAAAAAAAGTTGTGGGTTGCCCCACTCTCCACAAGGCCACTTACTTCATGTTAGGGTGATGTTTGGATGCTTGTGAGATGACAGCTAGGGTTTCAAGCTCTTCCTCTTCTCCGCCCCATGTTCTTCTGCTAGTAGTTTCCTCCTCTTTCCATACTTTGTTGGACAATGCTTCAATATCACGTGCTTGACTTTCCTTCCACATGTGTCCCAAAATCCATTCTTCCTTGCATTTAAAGCACAAATATTTGCCTTTTCAATCGTCTCGTCATCTTCTAAGTTTTTCTTGATTACAAATGTGCCCATGTTCCCATTTTTCCTTGCACCAGAAGCATAATTTTTTTTCAAGAACTCCTTTCTTTCATTGTAAGACAGTTGGGGATAAGGTTTTTGTCGCTCATCCTTTTTGCAAAAAGGTTTGGTATGAATATTAGAAGGTTGATTCCTTGTATAATATTTGTCCTTTGTAGGTGTGATGTCTAATTTTAGTGCCTTTTGGATCACATCCTCAAGTGATGTATGATCAAAGGCACTTATCAAGCCTCAAATAGTTTCTTTTAATCCTTCGACAAATAGGTACGTAAATCTACTTTGAGATACCTTTGGTATCATGACTAGAAAATTTTGGAATTTAGTGGCACTCTTCTACGGTTCCATGGTGTTTTATTTGTGTTAGCTCTTTAAAGTACCATTCAGGGTGTTTTTTATCAAACCTTTGGATAAGTTTATGACTGAATTCATCATATTCCATTTTATGTTGGTGGCCTTGTGTAACAAGACCATGATGCCACCAATCATGAGCAATTCCTTCTAAGCAAAGGATGGTGAATTTAATAGTGTCTTCCTCTGATATGGTGCTAAGTGTGAGATGGGACATGACTTTTTTAGATCCATCAAAGTTGGGTAGAATCATGTTACTTACCCTTTGCCCTAAATCTTTGTTGGCTTGTCTCCTCTCCCTTCTAGGAGCAATCCAAGTTTTAGCATCACAATAATCCTAGGTTACCGGGTTCGGCCCATGACCCCCCCGAACCCGGATAAATTCGAACCAATTCGACTGTGGGTCCAAGAATTTCGGGCAGGGTCCGATTTTTTAAGACCAAATTCGAACCCAGGCGAATTTCGCAAAAAAAAATGAATTTGGTGCGAATTAGTGACGAATTTCGCCTGCGGTTTCACTTAAAACGTTTTTTTATGGCGTATTTGTGACAAATTCCGCCCGGTGAAAAATAACTCTCGATGCCTTTATAAAATAATTAAAGTCGGTTGAGCTTTCGGGGGCGTTGCCCCCAAAAACCCCCGCGGGGTCCCGCGGTTTCACTTAAAATGTTTTTTTTATGGCGGATTTCTGACGAATTTCGCCCAGTGAAAAATAACTCTTGATGCCTTTATAAAATAATTAAAGTCGGTTGAGCTTTCGGGGGTACTGTCCCCAAAAACCCCCGCGGGGGCGCTGCCCCTAGACCCCGTCTTGGGGGCTTTGCCCCCAAACCCCCATTTAATAATTTGGGGTGGAAACTACACCAATAAAAGGGGAAAAATTAACC
>MU226838.1:313415-329958 GCA_018584345.1 Thuja plicata | reverse complement strand
TTACAATTTGATCAAGGAAATTGATTTGAATTGAAAATGTTTCAAAGCATTGATTCAGGAAATTGATAAAATGATAAAATGATAAAATGGGGCCCAAAGTCTAGGCGACCATTTTAGGGTGCATACAGATGCCACCAAAATCAGTAAAAGCCCCCACATAATCTATATTTATATAATTATTACTAATGGAAAGTTCCTCATGTACAACACCAACAGTACCACACACAAATACCTCCACGTAATTATCAATATGATAGTGTGAATCAAACTATCAACACTACCAGTATGGTCCACAAGGTCAACATCATCAAATGTAGTATCAACAACATCAAACACAGAATATATTTGCAAGAGGCCCTATAAATGTAGATAGATACAGGCAGTTGAACTTCATAGCAACATGGGGTTAACCTCATGACATAACCAATGAACAAAGGAATTATATATCTAAGTTCACTGAAAATAATTATGTGACAGGGGAAAGCCATGTTAAGGCATTTGAGAATGTGATGGACAATTTTGATGGTGAACATGAGGATATCTTTATAAAACTATTTATGCAATCCCTCACTGTGGGTGCAAGTGATTGGTATAAAAAAATTCCAAATATCCCAATCAACTATTGGGCTGAATTTAAAAGAATATTCCTTGAACAATATGGAGATCACACAAATCCAAAATTTGCTCTACATGAACACACGAACATTAAAAAAGGATCAAATAAATCAATGGCTAGCTTTAATATGAAATTCACAAAATTTATTAACAAAATTCCACTACACCTGAAGCCTACAAACCTAATATGCTTGATATTCTACATTGATTCTTTTGACCCTAAGATAGGGTATGAATTAAGGGACAAAAATCCCCCTACTTTGAAAGAAGCATTTAAAGATGCCCAAAATATTAGAAACAATAGGCGTGCTTCAAGTAAGGTTGGGAGAAGAGATGATGTCAAGTTATTTTAGAACTCCAAAACACAAAATAATTAACCTAAGGATGAATATAATCTTAAAAAATTCATGAATGCTCTAAAAGACTTGTCATGTAAAATTAGGAAAAAATGATAGACCTATATTTCATAGAAATGATAGGCCAAGGATACACGACATGCCTTACAACACAAACTCACTTAATACCTATTAATTAACCCAATCTTAACTTCAATGGAGAAAACCATAATACATTAAAAAATGTCTTATTAACTTAAATAACCCTTCCATAGAAAAATCCAAATTTATTGTCTAAGAATAGTGATACTATTTTGGCAAGTTATTCTTCACTCTCCATTGACTATCTCGTTGAAGCACGTGAAGGAACACAAAAAAGTAGTGTCTGAGAATTTGTGACATCTTAATCTACATATTTCCATCTAGACTGAACTAATATAGATTTTAAACTGTGACTATCGAGGAAATTATTGTTCAGATAAATGTGCAAGAAATATGGAAAACCATTGCAAACACTGTAAAAAAATATAATGTGCCTACTTGTAAAAAATAAAGGTTTCGCAGTGCATGATATAATAACTACAAATCTTTTGGAAAGTAATAATGTAGAAGATTTCAATTTATATCTGTACAAAAGATGTACAAATGTACAAAAATCTTCTAAACATTTTTTTTAATTCATCACCTGGACAACTTAGCTCGTCAACCAAATTTGCTAGTTTTGGAACATCCAAAGGGAAATGTGGGAGTTTCACCAATGGTATTTGCAAGATGAATACATCAGGTTATATTCAATGTTCTTTCCACCTGCTCTCTTCAAACAAAATTTTCTTGAAGTCATGAATGCATAGCATATATGAAAATATAGTGGGCCTAGCTAGCAGAATTATCATAAAGTATCAGTATATCAGTGACATGATGAATAGTGAGCCTTCGACAGTCCTCTAAACATGAAAACCATAAAAAGGAAGTCTAAAATGCATGAAGAATAGCCACAAGGGTACCATGTTTGCATCCTACAACATTGAAGAGTTCATTTTTGTTTTACCAAGCAGTTAAAAGATGCCCAATGATAGAAGATAGTCATGATCGAGAAGAACCAAAGAGAATTGAGAAGGTCATTTAGACCCTTCACTCAACATGGTCATTAAGGGTGGTGAAATATGAAGTCTTTCAATTGAACATGACAACAAAGAAGAAAGAAAACTTACTCTTGAGAAAAACATTAAAGAGCTTAAAGAGCACAAATATCAAATATGGCAGCCAAAAGATCAAAAAATAGAAAAGGGATAGTTATGAGGGTTTGAAGAAATACATAAAAGATACAAATGACTGCCAGCTCTAACAATTTGACAATGATATATACGAAGGTACAAAGAAGATAATTTATGGCCAGTAAAAGAACACAAAACTTTTTAGGATTGGATAATACTGAGAGGGGGGTGAATCAACATTACTGAACTTAATTAAATTCTTCAACCATTTAAACATTAACCATAAACTTGTAGTAATGAAAAGAATATAAGAAAATGACACATAACTCATAACACCATATTTTGTTGTCGAGGAAACCCTGGCCATGGGAAAACCTCGGTGGGGATGATACCCACAAGCATGCACTAAAGTATAGTGTCTTTGTTAGGAGACCTAGCCTTGTTAGGAGCTGAATATTACATAGTACATTTCCTTGTTAAAGGAATTACAACCCTATTAAAGGTTCACAACACCCTGTTAGGGGTCAACTGAGCATACATCTCTACAATAGAATTCTGTTATAAATTTTTTTTAGTAATGAACAATAACAAGCATCTCTAATGCTTAGATGGTTCTTGTTTATAACTCATCAATGATTCCTGTCATCCTCTGCTCTGCAATTTTCATCTTCCACATAACATAATACACATTCCTCTATATTTTCTTTCACAAAAAGATCTTACATAAATATCTTTTTCTTTCACCAAGTTGGCTCTCAATGCAGATATTACATAGTCGGCTTCTAATACAAAATACATTTAATAAAGTAAACATTAAATGCATAGTTAGTGCTCTTGCATAGTCAAAGTATAGGTTATCATCAACCATAATCCAACTCTGATTGCCAGGAGTCCATGTCATACTCCCTTAATCATCGCTATTGTCCACCTGCTATGTATCGTTGTTCTGTTGCAATCTATCTGTCTTCAATTATTTCTAACTCACCATAGACATTACCAAAACCAAATCAATCTTAGGTGGAGATAACACATACCCCATACTATCTTCCTCTAAGTTCGCATGTCATAACTCATTGATCTTGATCTTCGATATCCAAAATACTTATGTATCTTTGCTTCTATACTTAGTCAATTTCTGAATCAACAAAACTTATCTTTATAGGAATCAATTTGTAACCCAGATGTGTTGCCATAAATGAAAACCAAAAAGTGAATCAAATTACACAAAATTGATCACTTTCCAACAATCTCTCCCTTTGGCATTGATGGCAACACTTAAAAAAAATGAATAAGTGTTCCAACAAAAACAAAAAATGTCTCCTCTATATTCTCTCCTTCCTCTTCTTATCTCTTCTCCCATTTTCTTCTCTTCTCCTATATTATTTTTTCTTCTCTCTTCTCCCCCTTTGACAACAATGACAAAGGTGCATACAAAATAATAGGATTTAGTGCTTTCTCACCAGTTTCAAAATATCTTGAAAGGAATCTTCCAAGATATTCAATTCTATACTCGTTGATTTGAACAATATTTGAATAAAATGAATTATGCCATTCAATGCAAATGATGTGGTCTCAGCTTATTGCAATTATGTAGGCATATATTTAGTTAATGAATCTGTCACTTTCTCCAAGTCTGATAGATGTACCTCAAGTATAGATAGCTTAGGAGTGATTAAACTCTTTAGAAAATTAAATCTTGTTAATACTCTCCCTTTCTCAATATCCAATACACCGAGTTTTGCCAAAATTCTTGTGACTTCCTTGTCTAAATCTGTTACAGATTGTGAAGATGTTTCACAACTATCCATCATACTGTTCAGAGTTGCCCTCTCTTTGGCAATAATGTCTTCAACGTTCTAAACATGCCTAATAGGATTCATGTAGTAACTAAACAGTTTTCTTCCATGTCCAATGCAGCTCTTTACATTTGTCAAACAATTTTTCACAATGCCTAAGTCCCATGTGATGGACTTGCAAAATTTTGATAGCTTCTTTTATAAATAGTTCTTCTCTACCTTCTCTACAATCTTTATCAAATTTTCATAATGTCCATCAAATTGATCAAGTGTTATCCTCATATTTTCAATGTCATCTTGTTGGAAAGTTAAATATACTAGTTTATATGACTCTATTTAGTGTTGTCATTATGGCAACAAAGTCATATGAAGTTTTGGAGTCAGCACACATTATCAGAAGATCAGAAATTGGCTAAGTACAGAAGACTAGACAGTTAGCAGAGTACCTGAAGAACAGAGCATCAGTGCACGTGCATATGACCGAGTTAGGGAATGTGCCTTTGAAGATAAGCTTGTAAGTATGTATTCATGATAATTATAAGAGAGCATGATCAAATCTACAATTATGAAGAAGTTATAGCAAGATGAAGTGACTGAGACAGTAAAGGGCATAACAGGACAGAGCAAGGAACAAACTGTTATAGTTTTGATTAGCGTGTGTTCATTTGTTATTCAAATGCTATGTGCCTTGGAAGATAAGATTATGAGTATGTGTACATGCTAATTCTAAGAGATCATGGTCAGATGTGCAAGTATGAAGAAGATATAGCCAGTTGAAGAGGTACAACCAGTGAATCCCAGAACAGGACAGAGATCATGGAAAGAGCTGACAGAGATTGTTTTGGTACATAATTTGCACATATCCTTAGGACTTGCATCTTTAGATTAGTTATTTTTAGTGATCTAATCATGTTTAGTTAAAGGCGCATGACTTGATTCATCCAGAGCAAGAAGTTAGAGCTAATTTGGTGGAGCGGACTGTGTGAAGAGACAAGTTTGTTCGGTTTGAGTAAAGCAGTTATAATTAATGTTGCACTGACTTAATGAAGTGTTGAATTCTTAGTTATTAAAAGGTTTCCTAAAGCTGACATGTTTGTGTCTTTTGAGGAAGTACTTATATAAGGTCATTTGTGATCGGAGAAGTTGTGAAAGCCAGAGATAAGAAAGTAGAGCAGAGTGTTAAATTAGCAAAGATATATTTGTCATATGTTGATGATATATATATTGAAGTAGAAGATTTTAGAGTGAAGACAATATTTTTGTAGTGATTAACAAGAGGTTAAAGCATCAGTGCACAAAAGGAACTGATCAGACAAGCAGTGTCACAACAACAGTTCACCTTGCAGATACAATGTGTATCAAAGATCCATAAGGTTGTAGCCTTCACCATTTGAGCAGTGTGCTCTTGGACAGTGAGTCCACCACCCCTAATAGGGTTATTGTAAAAGACTCTTAATAGGGTCTGACCCTTAACAAGGTCACTGTAATTCATGTATTGTAAAGACAACTCCTAACAGGGTTATGGATCTTCTAATAAAGGATCATAAGAAACTAGTACAAAATATTTGTGGGTACTAATTCCCACCGGGGTTTTCACCTGCATTGGGTTTCCCCATTATCATATGTGGTGTTATGTGTTGTGTATATTTGCATTGATATTCAGTTCATTACTTAAGCATTAAAGTTAAGATTCAAGATAAGAAGAAAAAGTATTAATAGATAGATCACTGATTCACCCCCCCCTCTTAGTGATCCTAATCCTAACAATTGGTATCAGAGCTCTGGTCCTTAGTAAATAAGTTTAACCACTTGAGGAGATCATGGAAAAGGTAGAAATGAAACACCTGAAAAAGAATCTTGAAGCAACCCTTGAAGAACTTGACACATCTGAAAAAGAAAATTAAAATCTTAAACTAAAAGTTAATGGCATGCAAATACTTATCAAGAAACTGAAAAAAGAATTAAGGAATTGTTCTTCAAATGATTTGGGAGAAGTAGTCAAAAATTTGAATGAAGAAAATTTGTCTCTGAAGGATCAAATTGAAGAATTAGATGAAAAGCTATGTAACAATCAAGACGCCTATGATGATCAAGTCAAAGCGAACAAGCAGTTAGATGAAGAACTGAAACAAGCAAACATGGAAATCTTGGAGCTAAGAAACAACAATGATAAGATGTAATCTGAATTGATTGCATCAAAGAATCATATTGACAAGTTACACACAAGAAAGGATCTGATAGAATCTCAGTTGTATGCTCAAAAGGTTAAAGGAGACACCAGTGGTATAGGATACAATGAAGCACAAATTCAGATTGATGCCATGCAAGAAAGATTGAAAGCACCAAAGGACATCACAGACACTAAGGAGATTGGAAATCAGACTAAAGACAATGTTGAACCACCTAAGGACGAATGCAAGCTAGTTGACCATACTTGTTATGCCTATAACAAGCATGGACATATTGCAAGGAATTGTAAAGAGGTAAGACCCTTCAATGGTTACTGTTATTCATGCAATAAATTTGGTCATAGAGCTATGAATTGTAAAACAAGTCAGAAGAACAAGACTCATAATAATCAAAGAAATCAAAATTAGCAAAACCAAAGAAGTTATCCTTAGAAAAATGTTAGAAGTACTCACAACATTACATGTCAGATATGTAATTACAATGGTCATTCAACTAGATAGTGCAGATTGGTAACTCACACCAATGCACCGATGAATATCAGACCTCCTATCATTTGTCACTCATGTGGAAAAGCTGGACACATCTCAAAATTTTGCAGGTCAAGAGCATAGAGACAGGAAAGCCCTAAAGATTCATTATGGAATGAGGTAGGAGAAATCAAATTTGTGAAAGCTATAGAAGATGTGAGCAAGATCTGGGTAGAAGTAAAGAAAGATAACAATGTTAACGGTGTAGTAGATGCATCTCCTATTTCTAGTTAGATGACCCTCATGGCATAGGGGGAGCTTGATTAGCTCTAGACCCCTACGTGGCTGGTATACTCACCATCTGAGTATACGCCTTGGATTACAATTGTTTGGTGACATTATGGTGTTGTATGGAAGAGCACTCGATCTAGATTTTTATCAGGAACAAGAACGAAAGTTACAGTTGCTTCCTGTGTCTACGCGGCAAGTATTAATGGCAGAAATCTACTTTGCAATCACCAAATCCTCACTTGCAGTCAGAATAAATGATTGGAGATCATAAAAGCCCTAGCAGTTGTATTATTAATGCATTATAGTTGTTCTCATCAATGAAGAAAGGATATTGATAATCGTTATTTGTTAAGAAAAGTAATTCGAGTTTGAAACAAAGCCCAAGCACGGACACGTCATTTCAAAAATTAGTTGAAAACTTACTTAGCAATTGAGTAAGTGATTAGACAATAAAAGGAGCACTTGTAGTCAAGTAGCAAAGTGTCATAATTACATTCTTTAGTAGAGATTGATATCAAGAAACTCTTTGAAACATCTCGGAAGTGATTTATCAGTATGCTTCAGCGCATAAATTTCATGAAGCAGAATTGGTCAAAATCTTGTTGAGCAGTGTTCTATGTGAGAGTATCAGTATAGCCATTGGAGATATTTGTTTTGGAGCCAACCTAATGTTATCCTTGGAAGCCCATACTTATTACTGATCATCTAAGTGTAAATACAACAAAAAAGTGTTCACGTAAGAGTAGAATTGATTGAAGATGCAATTTGAAATATCATGTGAAGAAGCAGATAAAACTATTATGACAGGTCCATAGGATTATGCACCCATGGCTAAGGACATGGAGGATACATTCATGGTTGATAATGTTGAAGTATCAATGAAAAAATTGGATATTGATCTAGACAAGTTTGAAGAAACATTTGTGAAAAGTCTTTATATCAACAAGAAGATCTATTGATTTAAGATATCACAGAAAAGGAAGCAGAAAAAGAGAAGACTGAAGTGTTGGATAGTTCATTATCATTGTTGTCAAGTTTGACACCTATAATAGACTTAGACTCATGGGGAGTAAATAAGTAAGGGGAGTATATAATCTGAAGGAGTCATGAAAAATAGATCAGATATTGCAGAAGAGAATTATATGAAGAAAAGACTCAGTGAATTGGTTAGCAACTTTACACTTGATCTTAGTTCACTCAAGGTTGGTCAAGCATCCTTGAAAGAGTTTGCAGTAAAAGGCAGAGAAGATAATATCAAAGGTGGAGTAAAATAATGTATAGAATATGGAGTCTGTCATATGATCAAGGTCCTAGCACAAACTTGGAGAAGATGGAGAAGCTACAATATGCATTATGTGCCCATCTACAGATTATTGCATTTTGGGAGAAAGAGATCCAGAAGTTGCAAATTACATATCGAGATGTGTATGCTGAGTAAGTACATAGAAGTGTTTTTGAGAAACTTTGTCATTAATGTCAAAGGGGGAGTAGAGTATGAAGAATATGGAGTCTGGTATATGATAAGAGGGAGATATAAGATATAGATTTTTTGTATAAGAGTACAAATAGTAACTTCACCATATTCCTTTTTTGCCATTAATGAAAAAGGGGGAGACTGTTGGAAAGTTGACTATACTAGTTTATATGAATCTATTTAGTGTTTTCATTATGGAAACAAAGTCATATGAAGTTTTGGAGTCAGCACACATTATCAGAAGATCAGAAATTGGCTAAGTACAGAAGACTGGACAGTTAGCAGAGTACCAGAAGAACAGAGCATCAGTGCACATGCATACGACCAGGTTAGGGAATGTGCCTTAGAAGATAAGATTTTAAGTATGTATTCATGCTAATTCTAAGATATTATGATCATATCTGCAAGTATAAATAAGTTATAGCAAGATGAAGTGACTGAGACAGTAAAGGGCAGAACAGGACAGAGCAAGGAACATACTGTTATAGTTTTGATTAGCACGTGTTCATTTGTTATTAAAATGATATGTGCCTTGGAAGATAAGCTTATGAGTATGTGTACATTCTAAGTCTAAGAAAGCATGATCAGATCTGCAAGTATGAAGAAGATACAACCAGTTGAAGAGGTACAACTAGTGAATGCCAGAACAGGACAAAGATCATGGAAAGAACCGACAAAGATTGTTTTGGTATAGAAGTTGCACATATCCTCAAGACTTTCATCTTTGGATTAGTGATTTTTAGTGATCTAATCATGTTTGGTTAAAGGTGCATGACTTGATTCATCCAGAGCAAGAAGTTAGAGCTAATTTGGTGGAGCGAATTGTGTGAAGAGATGCATCTGTTCAGTTTGAGTAAAGCAGTTATAATTAATGTTGCACTGAATTAATGAAGGGTTGTGTGCTTAGTTAAGTGATCAAGATAGATGGTAAAAGGTTTCCTAAAGCTAACATGTTTGTTTCTTTTGAGGAAGTACTTATAGAAGGTAATTTGTGATTGGAGAAGTTGCGAAAGGTAGAGATAAGAAAGCAGAGCAGAGTGTTAAATCAACAAAGATATATCTGTCATATGTTGATGATATATATATTGAAGTAGAAGATTTTAGAGTGAATACAAGATTTTTTTAGTGATTAACAAGAGGTTAAAGTATTAGCACACAAAAAAGAACTGATCAGACAAGCAGTGTCACAGTAGCAGTTCACCTTGCAGATACAGTGTGTATCAAAGATCCAGAAGGTTGTAGCCTTCACCATTTGAGTAGTGTGCTCTTGGATAGTGAGTCCTTGGATAGTGAGTCCACCACCCCTAACAGGGTTATTGTAAAAGACTCCTAACAGGGTCCGACCCTTAACAAGGTCACTATACTTCATGTATTGTAAAGACAACTCCTAACAGGGTTAAGGATCTTCTAATAAAGGATCATAAGGAACTAGTACAAAATATTTGTGGGTACTAATTCCCACCGGGGTTTTCACCTGCATTGGGTTTCCCCATTATCATATGTGGTGTTATGTGTTGTGTATATTTGCATTGATATTCAGTTTAGTACTTAAGCATTAAAGTTAAGATTCAAGATAAGAAGAAAAAGTATTAATAGATAGATCACTGATTCACCCCCCCTCTCAGTGATCCTAATCCTAACACATCTTTGTGCTAGTAAACAATAGGTACTAGAAGAAATTTGTTCATAGTATCAATTTCCCTTGTAATCACTTTAGCCTTTTTGTCACCTTTCTATTATGATCTTTCCTTAACTTTGTTTAGTGTAGTAAAAGCCAATTTAACTAGCTCATCTTCATCCATGTTGTCAAAATTAACATATCTGCTTGCCAACAATAAGATATAAGATGTGTTTACCTCTTTCTGTACATCCTCTTTCTATTCTATCTTATGTTCTTCTTCCTTATTCTACTCTACTTCCTTTTTCTATTCTGCTTCATCTACTATAGTGTTGTCCACATTCCCTGCAAATGGATCATTTTCATCTTGTGATGTGTCAAGTGTCACTAGCACACCAGAAACATAGAAATCTGGTTGTGAATAAGCATTTGTCTTAGTTTCTTTTGAGCTTTCTCCCATTCCTAATTGTGTAGGTGAAGTGGTCTTAGGAGCTGGAGGCTTGTCAAAATTAGTGTTCATCAATATTTTCTCTACTGACTTCTGAGTTTCCTCAACGACTTCATCATACTTCCTCTCCATGATTTTCAACAATCTTAACTTAGTCCTTAGAAAAGGTTTCAATTCCTTGAATATTCTTTCTCTTTCTTGTAAGGATATTACAGGCAACATGTTATCAATTTCCTGATTCCTGATTGTATCATCCTCAATCTGTGCTAAGTGTTTTCTTGTCTCCAATCTCCCATACAAGTCTTTAGGTATACTTCCTTCAATTTCCAATAGAGTCTTCTTGAAAGTAAGTAAATGATCAATCATAATGTATTCAATCTTAAGTTTGTCTGAATCTCCATACCTGTCATAGTATCTATCAATTCTGACTAGTTTACCTTGTTCTATGACTCTCTTCTCTATCATCTTCATGTCAGGCTTCCATATATGCTTCTCAGTTTTCTTCTCTTCTCTCACTATGCTCTTTTCTTTAGGTGATGTCAGCTTTCTAGATCTGGTGTTGACTCTAGGAGTAATATTCCCAGTTTGTAATGTCTGTTGTGATGGAGGAGGTAGATTGTGTACCATTACTACTTCAAGAGTGGGAAGGGTTGTAGTACTATCACTTGCCAATCCAAGAGATCTTTATGTCATTTTATTTTTCATTTCTTTCAGTTCTTCTTCTGTCAATCCCGCTTTTACACCACATTCATGCACAAGGTTTTTAATTTTTCTTTTCCTCAGACCTCTAGTCTATTCCTCTCTCACCTTAGCTAATTTCTCCTCATATTTTCCCCATCTTTCTTCTGATATATCAACTTCTGATGCAATAACATGTTCAACTTGCATGGTAAGTACCTTTGAACTTACTTCATAACCCATGTGATAACACCATTTCTTTCTAGGTGTGACTGCTTCAAAACATACACAATTAGTTTCAACCATGAAATAGATTGTATCCTTGTATTTTTAAACAATGTCCTCATGTATCCTGTACCTAGTTTTCATTTGTCTCTGAAGGATCTTGATCATAGCAAATAATTCCCCATCAACCCATGTACTATTCTATCTTTTGTAGCTCTGTGAAATTAGAATACCAGTAGGTATCCCTATTTTCCAACCACTAGGGTGCAAACCAAGAAATTTGTTCTCAATGTGTATAAAAATATGCATCAATAGTGAGCCAAATCTGAAGGTCTTAGTTCTTTATTTCTTTATTAGTTTGATATTCTCCAGAAATTGTTGAGCCAGTACTTCGCATAAGTTATATTTTACATTCTCTTTCACCATTCTCCATGCCAT
Organism: Thuja plicata; assembly: GCA_018584345.1. Classification (NCBI taxonomy): domain Eukaryota; kingdom Viridiplantae; phylum Streptophyta; class Pinopsida; order Cupressales; family Cupressaceae; genus Thuja; species Thuja plicata. The sequence continues at coordinate 318,169 of MU226838.1, read as the reverse complement.
CATGATAACCCCTACAAATACTGAGTTAGGTCTATTGTTGTAGTAGAATTTATAGCCAAGTATCATAACAATTAGCCTCACATCTTGCTGAAAGATGTCATTCACAGTCATTGCCCGCTTGTCCCATTTAGAGTGAGTTAGGGTTTCAACTTCTTTCTTTACATGTTTTTTTGCAACAAGAACAATTTTGGTGTTGACCAGTCCAGTAATTTCATGAATTAGGTCACTACAAATCTTCATAGGTTGATCACCTATCCAAATGAACTGATCATGTACTCTACTCAATAATATCTTGATCCATTCAATTTTGTCGAATTCACACAATTCCAAAATTTTCATTATGCTCAACTGATCAATGTGTTTGTATTCTTCTTTCATAAATCCTTTCTCAGTCATATGCTCCATCTCAATGAAAATATCATCAGTTCCAAGTATATCATACTTACAATGTATGTAATCCCTAATATCTTCTACGTGTAATACACCATGAGGGGTTTAAGAAAATGCTCCTTTGGGATCCTCTTCATAGGAATTGAACAAATGTTTCTTAAATTTGTACCTAGGTCAATCTAAAAAATAAAAAATAACAAGTGCATCCATAGCTAGATGATGTAAATACATTTCTTCTACTGAATTCTAAGTTTTTGCTTCAATCGATCACGCACGAAAATTGTAGAATAGACTAAGTTCCTTCGCTCTTTGATCTCCTTAGGTCTCTCCTCATCAAATGGTAAAGAGATAGGTCATCGAATGGTGCTTTATACAAGTTTAAGTCATAAATTTCACTTTACTCAATACTGTCCAGTCATCTATAAATCTCACGATCACAATATATGCATCCGCTGATGTTGCACTCTTAGATGTATATTTCATGATGTCGGCCAAGTTCATACCTAAGCTCGCTTGATCTCAATCCATAAATTTTAGTGCAAGATATATTTTGATGTCTGTATCTAATGCTCTCCCTAAGTCCATGATCAACCAATTAGGTCAATTATGCTTTGCTACCATCTGGCAAAGATCCAGTAGTGTCTATTGTCTCTCCCTGAACTAGTGTCTTACTGGTTTCCTTGATCTTCCAAATCTTACCACTGCTATTATCTTCTACTTTCTTAAAACAAATGTTAAAATCATTCTTCAAATCTGCAACTCTTGCCAATATCACTTTCATTCTTCCGTGAATTTATAGGAGGTGGTATTTTTCTGTGGTTTACTCCATTATACCTGCAAAACTTTGTTATATGTCCTAGATTATTGCATTTGTAACATATAGGAGGTCTTCTTTCCTGATTTACTTGCAGCTTACAATACTTCGCAATGTGTCCAAAATTATGGCATTTGTAGCATGTAGGTTTCACTATAGGTTCTCTTCCATTGTCTTGTTTGTATCCAAGTTGATTAGGTTTCCTACATTCTGCTTCCTTGTGCCCATATCCATTGCAATTAAAACAATAACCAAAAAATTTTCTAAAAGGGACATTACCTTTGCAGTATCTCTTCATGTGTCCAAATTTGTTGCAACCAAAGAATTACCTTTGAAGGGTCTGATCTGCTCTCTAGGTTCCTCAATAAACGGTTTCTCAGCATCAATATTCTCATTAGATTTCTCTTCCTGATTCTTTGAACATTCAGCTTCATTGAAGCCAATACCAGTCATATCACCTATGGGTTTCTGTCTATCTCTTTGTTCATCAATCAAATCACTGCTGGTGTGAAGTTTCTCACTATGTTTCTTTTCCTCAACAATTTCACCTTTTATGATCTGATTGTATTTCTCCAGTTCTAGATACTTGTTCTTGTAGTTGTCATTCTCATTCTTCATTTGATATAATGCATTGTTTAAAGCTTCTTCAACTTTCTTCTTAGCATCCTTCTGAATCTGTATTTTTTTTATTCATAATCTCATTCTCAAGTTTCAGAGTTTCATTCTCTTATTTCAATTGCCTCACCTGATCTGAATTGCCTTCATCTGAATCCTCTTTTATCTGAACCATAATATCTTGTCTTTGACTTCTGGAAAGCTCAAGTTTTTCTTTGAGTTTCTTTATAAATTTCTTAGCTCTTTGCATGTTGAATCTCAACTCTCCATTCTCTGCTTTTTCTTTGTCAAGGTCTTCAAGTGCATCATCAAAGTTTTCTTGCAAATTGTCCAAATCCATTCTAATCTCCCTCAAGCTATTAGAATTTTTCTCCAAGGGCCAAAATCTCTGATACCAATTGTTAGGATTGGATAATATTGAGAGGGGGGGTGAATCAATATTACTGAACTTAATTAAATTCTTCAACCATTTAAACATTAACCATAAACTTGCAGTAATGAAACGAATATAAGAAAATGACACATAACTCATAACTCATAACACCATATTTTGTTGTTGAGGAAAGCCTGGCCAAGGGAAAACCCTGGCAGGGATGATACCCACAAGATGCACTAAAGTATAGTTTCCCTGTTAGGAGACCTAGCCATGTTAGAGCTGAATATTACATAGTAAATTTCCTTGTTAAAGGAATTACAACCCTGTTAAAGGTTCACAACACCCTGTTAGGGGCCAACTGAGCATACAACTCTACAATAGAATTCTGTTATAAAATGTTCTCAGTAATGAACAATAACAAGCATCTCTAATGCTTAGATGGTTCATGTTTATAAATCATCAATGATCTCTATCATCCTCTTCTCTTCAATTCACATCTTCCACATAACATAATACACATTCCTCTATATTTTCTTTCACAAAAAGATCTTACATAAATATCTTTTTCTTTCACCAAGTCAGCTCTCAATGCAGATATTACATAGTCGACTTCTAATACAAAATAAATTTAATAAAGTAAAAATTAAATGCATAGTCAGTGCTCTTGCATAGTAAAAGTATAGGTTATCATTAACCATAATCCAAATCTGATTGCCAGGAGTCCATGTCATACTCCCTTAATCATTGCTACTGTCCAACTGCTCTGTATCGTTGTTTTGTTGCAGTCTGTCTGTCTTCAACTCTTTCTAACTTGCCGTAGACATTACCAAAACCAAATAAATCTTAGGTGGAGGTCACACATACCCCATACTATCTTCCTCTAAGCTCATATTTCATAACTCATCGATCTTGATCTTCGATATCCAAAATACTTATGTATCTCTACTTCTATACTTAGTCAATTTTTGAATCAACAAAACTTATCTTTATAGGAATCGATCTGTAACCCAGATGTGTTTCCATAAATGACAACCAAAAAGTGAATCACATTACACAAAATTGATCACTTGCCAAAAAAACCCTTGAAGAACATGTATCATTGTTTTTGAGGAAGCAAATCAGTCAAGGAGAAAAAAAGGCATAGTCTGAAGATGTAAACTCTCTTGCCTTATCTTTTCTTTAGGTTGTAACTTCTAATTTTCACAAAACATATTGATTGAAAGATTTTTTAAGTTTCAAAAAATTAATAGAGGTAGGAATTAAACTATTCCACACCAAATCAGTTGGATTTGGTATTTGACCCCATTTCAACAGATTATCAACATCTCATAGTAATTTAACTAGGGCTCCAATTTGGAAGCCCAACTAATAAAATATATTACCAGTTAAGCTCACCCATTTAAGTTTCTTGTTTATAATTTGGATCCATATAAAGATGTCAAACTTTGATTAATTTTGAATATTGTACACCAGATGTTAAACATAAAACAGCTAAAGAAAGTAAAATGAAAGTAATAAACATAGATGACTGCACCTCTGAATTGGAGACCCTGCTAATTCCCATTATTTCCTTCTTGACCATCGCTCTACAATGCCATGAATGTGAAAATTAGATCAAATTTTCATGCATACAAACAAAAGTAAACTAATCAAACAATATGATTTAAAAGTACAATTGCAAATTACCTTTTGATCAATTTTCTTTCTCTTGTTCAACAATATTATTCTATTCCTTCTTTCCTCCTCCTTCTCAACACTATTATAGGATTGCATTTCAGATTCAACCTCTTTATTTTCTTTTTTAGGGAGTTCCTCATAATTTTTTTACATCGTGTATTCTGCATTTACGTTCAATTACATGCTTTCTTTTCATATCATACCGCAACTTCATGTGGTAGTCAAAATCACTCTCCCTCTTTTGATAGACTTGAAGCTTCAGATGCTCCAAAGATAGGAAGAGATAGACAATCTTTGTTTGTATTTCTCTCTTCCTATCTTTGGGGCATCTGATGCTTCAAGTGAATTTAGGGTGCAATTTTTAGTGTTTTGATGGTCGATCTTGTATAGAATCAACTAATGCAAACAATCCACTAGGGGTGGAAAGATCAAGGAAGAACTCAAAAGTAGAAGACCTAAGGGCTAGACCTAATTTCTCGGGGGCTCATCATAGATGGCCTTGCCTATGTAACTCGTAGAGACATCATAGTTCAGGTTTAACTTTAAAACCAGTCTTTTAAAAGATGGTAGAAGTTATTACGCAACCCCTTTCTGGGGTAGAGTCCCCAGACAGTGTCTCCATCGGCTGCCACCCACTTAGGTGAACAAGGATGAGATACTAATTAGATTCTACCTACAAATAAGTTATACATAGACCTCCTCATAAGGTTACTTACCCAACGGTTTGTAACTATGACGGAGAACCGATTCTTGTGAGATATTAAGGTAATATCCATGATCCCAAAACTACAAGATTTATAATTGTATGAGAGGAGATACATATTACCTAATTCTATGACCACTTATCTTAAAACTTGCATGACATAATTCTATTTGATACTT
>MU226838.1:267196-299156 GCA_018584345.1 Thuja plicata | reverse complement strand
CAAATCCTCATATGACCAAGCAAAGACATGTTTATATTTTCTTAACAGTTTGATCAAATTTGTCCTTATATGAGAGTCTAAACCTTTTCCAATATAAACAACTTGAGGACTATTTTTAGATCCTAAAATTATTTCCTCTGAATCCTCAATCTTGACATTGCTTAATTTTGTTGAATCATTATGTTGACTACTAAACAATGCTTCAAGCTCAACCAGACCCCTAGGAATCTGATTAGAACTTAACTGGACAACCTCATTTCCTAAAATATAGTCTTTTCCATCATTGCTTTCTAGCAAAGTATTACAATCTATACTTTTGTTCTCATAATGGTCTAGAAATTGAATAAATCTCAGAATATCTTAGTCATCCTGAAAAACCTACCAGTTGTAAATGTTATCCAGAACAACTGGTCTTGTCTTGACTTCCAGTATTGACACCCCATGTAAGGTCAAATCATCATTTTTTACAGCAACATTTACTAAAAAATCAGCCATTATATTCTTTGACCTTTCTATCCATCTTATATCAAAGGCATCAAACATTTCAATTTGATCCCAAATAGCATACTTATAAATTTTTAGTCTATCATTTTTTACTGCATATTTGGATCTAACTTGAGCTACCACCAATTCAGAATCACCATAAACCTTTAAACATTTAATCCCATGTTTGATGGCAATTTCAAGCCCTAAAAACAAAGCCTCATATTCTGCAGTATTATTTGTACATTGGAAGGATAATAAAAAGGAATACTTAAAAGTTGTACCTGATGGAGATACCAGTAATACACCTACCCCTGATCCTTCTTTTGAGCAAGCCCCATAAAAATACATTTTCCACAATCCATCACCTTGTAATATCAACTCTTTATTTAGAGGATCAACCTCTTCATTCTGATAATAAAGTTCACTCTTTTGTATCCTAAAATTTTCCATATCCATATCAATGCAACAATTAATGTTAGCATCTTCAAATCTTTCTATCATGTGTGGAGTTCTAACCTCCTTTGACACCTTAACATTATCTCCAGCAATGTTAAAAGTAGCATATGATAAATCACTTTGTATACTACCTCCCATTGAAGCACTCCACTTTCTTGTCAACAGCATGCCATAATGTGGTGGTATATCAACAACAAGAACATTTATATTCATTACCACATCAGGACAAATGGCTAATTTATAAGGCATAGCCTCAATGGTACCAATCACAGGGACTTCTCTAGAGTCCATTGCTTGACATCTCCCATGAGGAGTTTCAACCTGTAATCCAATAGACCTCATGATTTCCACTGGCATAACAATATTAGAATCTCCTGAATCAATCATACAATTTTTTAGCATCCTTCCATTAATTATTAGTGAAAGAAAAAATGGGTCAACAAATTTTGGGGAACAAGTTGTATTCAAGAAAATTTGAGGAATCTCAGATGTTAATACTTCAACTTCCTTCCCTTTTTTAATTGGTTTCTTGCCAACATTCTCTGGACTTTTATTATGGGCACACTATTTAATAATGACAACACCTTGTCCTTGTGTTCTTTAATTCTCATAATTTCTAGAAATGACACCTTTACTGTCATTTGGGACAAACAGTGACCCATGTCTGCTGGAGTATATTTCACATCTGAGGACTTTGATTTGTCAACAATAATGTCACTTTCCTCAAGATGTACATTCAGAGTTGGTTCTTTTAACTTTTTGCTTTCTATCATAAGAACATGAGTACCTGTTTCTTGCCTTTTTAATTCTTCTTCTTGTACAACATTTGGTTCTAAGGATTTTGTAATGATTTTGACCTTATGCTTATTTATATTTTCTCCAAGTCCTTCCTTTTTTTGTACATACTTGGTGTCTACTTTATTTTCTTTTATAAAGACACCTGATGGTTGACTACCAATACCACCCACTACTCTATTTCTCAAATGGCAGTTGCTTCTAGCCTTGTTCACTAAATTTGCAGTAATCCTAGCTTTCTCTTCATCTGAAGCTTTTCTAATAAGTGGAAGATCTTGATTGTTTTGAGCATAACATCTTATATGATCATCAGTTTCCTCTGCTTCATTATCTGATAGGATCTGTTGATGATGACTTTCTACCCTTGCTTGTGAATTACAAGAATCATGATTTTTAATTTCACTGTCCGAATCTATATCATGACATGAATAAGTATTTTTCATACTATGATCACATTGCTCACCCTCATCATTTCCTTGTTCTTCATTTACTTTCAAATCCAAGGAAACAATACAAAATAAGGGTTATGTGGGGCTTCACAAGCCTCACACGAGGGATCATCATTGCAGAAATGGACAACATTCTTATGTAGAGGGTTTGGAGTTCTATTACCAGTCTTCTCCTTCCTAGGTGGAATAATAGGCTTCCCATCCTTAAACTGAGTTCCATAAGGATGATTTTGCATTCTATTTTGAGGATTATATGTATTATTGTAAGAAGGCCTATTTTTCTGAGGAGCCCTATATTCCTTATATTCTAGTTCTTTTAGGTTTCTCCTACTAAACCTTGAGTCATCTCTCCTATTTAATTTACCAGACACTCTTCTATTTATTTCAATATTCACTGCTATCTTATAAGCATCAGTAAGAGTTCTAGGGTTTTTATCCCTAAGAGCATATCCCATTTTAGAATCAAAGGCATTTAAATAAGTTGCTAAACATACCTCTTCATCTAGCCTTATATTCTGAAATAGCTTGTGCATAGCTCTTTGAAATCATGTATTAAACTCATTGACCTCTTCATTGTAATTTTTTTTGATGTTGTTGAATTCATTCAACAAAAAACCTTTGTTTGTTTTATCTCCACACTGATCCTTAATTAATTCAATTAACTCATCTATGGAAGCAACAAATCCATTAGAAAGGCTCCTAAACCATTCTCTAGCATCTTCTACTAGAGACTGAACAAATAATTTCATTAACACATCCTCATGAGTGATATTTAAATCATCAAAAAAATCAATGAACTTTCTTAAATGTGTTTCACAAGAAATAACATTGTTACCTATGAATTTTGGGAGTTTTTCTCCTATATAAACCACATCTGTAGGGAATGCATTAGGATATCTAGGGATACCAATGAAGTTAAACTATTTATACCTTCTAGTATGCAATGGTTTTCTTTGAAAACTATCATTTTCTTTAAAAGTAGTAGCTTTTGCTTTGAAAGTTGTAGTATTCTCTGTCCCAGCATGAGAATACTTAGAAGACTGCAAAAAATCTATTTTCTTCTTCATTTCAATTCTTACAGCTTCCATTTGTGCCTTTTCTAACATTTTCTCCATGGTCTCCTTTTCAATTCTTAATTTCTCCAAATCAATATCCAACTTGGACATTTTCTCTGTTAAAGGCTTCTGAAACCTAGGTTCTTGATTTTTGTATTCAGTCATTTTTTGCTTACCTTTGTCCTTCTATAAACTAGAAGCTTTATAAGTAAGTGGTATTTCTTGGTCCTTTTGAGACCTCTCTGTACCTTTTATATTTTGATGTCTTAAGGATTTTCTTTTAATCTTATCAACATCCTTATGCTCATGTTTTTTCTTTCTTAGTTCTCTCTCCCTTTTCATTTGTTGAATAAGGGCAAGCTGTTTCATGATAAGTATTTCCTCATTTTCTAGCCCATCAGAGGGAGCTTCTTTAGAATCTGAACTAGATGTATTTGTTTCCTCTCTTTCACTAGAAGTAGAAGTAACAACAGGTGTTTCTAATACTTTCTCCGCAACATATTCATATTCTAAAGTATTTCCATCATGATAAGGTTGGTTGCTGCTCACCTCTCTCCTAGTATTGGCTTCTTTACCTCTTGGAGGAGTTTCATCAATGCTATCTTGGTTTCTCTTCTTCCTCTAGGACATTTCCATCCTTGAGGATGATGGGATTCCACCATCTAAAACCTTCTCAGGATTATTTTTCATTCTTGACCTAGTATCCATTCTGAAAGATATTTACTAAATTTATACTGATCTTAGATGTTTCTTTAGAGTCACCACCCAAAAATAGTTAGGAATGAATGAATACTATAAAAAGGAAATTTTGACAACTATAACTAATACGATTTTTAACTACTTATTCCCTAGTAGAGTCGTCAATTTGTTAGGGTTTTTTCTTGGATGGCCTCTAAAAATGCTTGAATACTTAAATAAATCTATGACTCCCAATGCCTTTGATACTCTGACTCAAGCAAGAGAAAACACTAATTGATGAGGTATTTTTATAATACTGGGGATACCTATTATCACCTCCTTATTTTTTGAGATCCACTGACTCAGGCAGGTTTTACCTATGATTGATTACTAACTTGACAATATCTTTAGAGTGGATTTTGCTTATGTGTTGAATGCTCTATTCCTATATGGATACATAAATGACAATGCAAATAACTATGATTATTCTGAGGAAAAGCTTAACAATCCAAATCATTATCTTGATGATGACAAACAACAACATAATAAGGAATTTCATCTTTCTTTCCTTTTATAATTCTTATGAATTTAGGAGAAATAACCTATTTGATTTTCTCTTTAAGAAATCAACAAAATCCAACTGTGAATTCTATGAGTACAATTGATTTTAAATATATGCTCTGAAGGTAACTAATTTTGAATAGTCTTAAATATTTTGGATGATGACGAATCACCAAACAAGTTCTAGACTAGTGCTTATCCTTGGGCTATAGAGTCAAAAGATATAAATCCACAAAGATAAAAAAATAAAAATATTGTAGGATGCCTTACAACCTACATACAACTCAGGTAAAGTGCCTTACAAATTACCCTGTCACTCCCACAATGTTATATCAAATCCTTAATTACTGCAGTACTCTCCGAAACTACTCACAAAGTTTAATTCTCCCCTTAGAAGAAACTTGCAAATAACTAGATAGCTACCTTATAGCCAATATGTTTAACATGCCTTACAAATTAAACATAAAAGAGTACACTCAATAAGAAAAGAGACTAACAATATGGAATAAAGCTGCACTGTATTTTATTCATAAATTTCTGCTTCAGTACATATCAAGGTTAAAAGCTCAAAAAACACAGACTGAAATCTAGAAGTTTGGCTTGCCAATATATATTTTCTCTCTTTTCTCATGTAAGTCTTATCATGAGATGTCTGACCAAGATCAACCTTTTGCCTCTTGGTAGCAGGCTCATCTATATCATCAGGCTGAGAAACTTCAGTCAAATCTATAATATGTCCCTCTTCTCCTTGTACCTGAACTGCTTCTTTAACATTTTGTTGTGGTTGATCCATATGAGGTGGACTAACATATTCTTCCCCACTCTCATCTTCATATTCAGATTCTTGTCCTCCCTTTTTTACATCTAGGCATCTTTCCAACTGTTCACAAAGTGTGTAAAAGTTGTCCAGCATAGCTTTGATTTTATCAAAATATGGTAAATCAAGGTAAAATCCTCCAAATGCTACTCCTTTTCTTTTTATCTATTTTTATAAATTCAACAACTCTTGGATTTTTTCTCTTCTATCTCTCACTTCTCCTTCATCAATTATATTTCTAGTTGCATCCTCCTCCACACAATCACCATGCACATATGTATTTAGTATGGTAGGAGTTAGGATTTTCTTAGCTCCTGTAATGAATCCTTCTAGATCAATATATCTATACAGTGCTGCTCCCATCTTACAACTTTCCAACCATGTACTTACTAAATCAATAGCACCTTTTCCAATTGTAAATTGAAAGATCTTGAACTGCCTAGGGGTTAATGTCCCCTTCCTATGTGGTGCAAAGTGTTCATTATCAGTTAACAAAAGCTGCCAAATAAATTCCATTGCTGCAACTCTTGATGGTACATGATATGGTAGGACATGGGGAGGATGTGTGCATCCATACACTCTGATCATAGTGAAATTCTCTTCTAAATAAAAGTCTCCCCAATTGTGGTCACCTTCCCACTTGTCAACATAATCACATGGTCTCAGCAGTTGTAACACCTTCATTGGAAGTCTAGTTTTGTTGACACCCAAGCTCTGCATCAAAGGGTAAACAATCTAGTTCTCAAATCCACAAAAATCACAGTCTTTGGAAATGAAATTCCATATCTTAATCCAAAATTGGACAGGATTAGGCTGGTCATGAAAAATTCTTTGGGGGTTTAAATTGTTTACATCCATGATGCCATAATTAAAATGCAATAAAAGATGCATCATAATAGAATAGTTTAATAATTTGGGATCTTTATCCTTCTTCTGTATGGCCACAAACCCTTCATGCATCCTGTCAATGATATATTGAATGTAGTCATAACTAGTGCTAGAATGCACATCTTGTAGATCTAAAACCATTATCAAAATCCCAGCATTTATCTTCTCAGCTCCTCCATCCCTACCTAGCACCTTACACAAAGAATATGCAATATATTTGATATAAAAATGTAAATCCTTGGAACAATAAGGTGTAGTTCCTGGTAAAAGGACAATATGGTTTCTGACCTCTTTAAGGATATGTTTCTGTAATTGATTCCTGCAATCCTAGGCTGTAACCTGTATCTTTCCTCCTACTTTGTGAGGTTAATCTAAGTAGACATGGTACTATACAAGCCGAAAGCTTGCATAAAATAATTCCTATTCAGAATTAATAATGCAGTACCATCACTCTTTTTCATTGTCTTTGACAAGGGGTCATAGTGGTTTGCTAGACCTAGAAACAAGTCTACATCTACGAAAACATCAGGAACAATTAACCTAGCCAAACCACTAGTCCAAGGGTTTGATATTGGTATGGCCTTATCAACATTCTTATAAAAGTAATTGTAAAGAGAAAAACCTATAGACCCTAGTGTCTGGGCATCTATGATATTGCAGTACTCATTTGTTAATATGTTGGCATTTTCCCTCTTGTTTTGTGTAGCTCTAGGCAATACCTTCAAAAACTCATTAGAGAAGTTCCTCTTCCCCTTAGCATCTTCATCCACATGATCGTTTTTCCCAGTGGTAGATGCCACACAACTTCTTTACTCATCCTACCTTGTTCTCTACTACCTTTTCACCGATATTGGAACAAATCTTCTCCCAGAACACCTTACCCTTCTCTGTGCATTGAAAAATAACTCAAGAACTCTGAAAACTGAATAATCACCTTAAAATTGATAAATATTTTACTGAATTAATAATTCTTTCTTCTAAGACACAGAAAACCTAGCAAAATTTCCGCTCTAAAATTCTGGATGCATGATAAATGAAAATAAAACTAAGATCATCCATTTATGGTAATTTCACAAAGTACTCAACTCATTATTGAGGAATCAATCAATTCTGCCTTTAAGTTTACATGCTATGGTATTAATTGAAATCCTAGCCATAGCTCATGAATGTGATAGGAAATCGAATTCAAATGAGTATATTTTAGAAAAAACCCTTATAAAATTTGAACAAAATCACATTTTGATATGATTGGCTCTTTATCAGACATCTCAGCTACCTTTTTCACACAGTCATTAATCCTCTTCATTCCTATTGGTTAATAAATCTCTATAGTGTTATGTCAGCAATTGCCATTTACTTTTTTCTCATCATAACTATCACTCTTCATATATGGCGACCTAGCGACTATGCATTATCTCCTTATCACTGATCAAATCTCTTAACTCTTATTTCTTCTAGAGATCAGGTGGCTGCGTGATTTTTCTTTACCTTGGCTTAATTATGGTTTACTCCTGGCGATCACGCGACTAAAAGAATCCAAGTCGCTAGAAGAATAGCCTAACTCTGAGTTTATTTGGAGACCTCGCGACTATGGTTACTTTTTCATCTATTAAACTCTGATCACTAAGTCTCTGAATGCTTCTTTTCTTTTACGAGACCTTGCGACAACCCTTAGTCACCTAATCATTGAATAAAACTACTCTTTAATATTTCCTTTGGAGACTTAGCGACAAAGCCTATGAAACTTTTATTTTATCATTTTAAATTCAATTCAAAGACTACACGACTAAATTTTAATCTCATTGTCGTGAGAACATTTTTACTCTGTACAAATTTTATAGAGACTCAACGACTACCGTTGATCTTATCTCATTCTAGATCTGATGGCTCCGTCAAGTCACTGAATACATTCTTGAAACCCTAAAACATCTAGAGACTACCCGACCATAGTAAAATATATACCTTTTCATCTTTTAGTCTCTTAATCGCCAGATAATACTTTTCCATTTGGAGACTACGCGACTGATGCTTTTTTGCTTTATTCACTGTGGACATGTGTCTCATCTTTACTTGTTTATCTCCAAGTCACTAGAAGAATGCTGATTATGAAATTTGACCGGCGACTACCCGACCACCATATATTTCATTTTAATTTGCAGTTTTTCACCAAGTCTCTAAACCTTTTACTTAACTGACCTTTTATCTGGAGACACGATGACTAAAGATTTTTAACTCATCATTAACTATGTTCTTGAATTTGGAGACTCCGTGACTGAAGGAATTGCTAAGTCTCGTGATAATCTACTGACTACAGGATATATTACGCGACACCGCGACTTAACCTTTTGTCTCCATGTCGCCAGATCATATTTTCTTCATTGGGAGACTTCATGACAAAGGCTCACCGCTATGTCTCATGACTTACAAGGTATATTCTTTTCCTTTTAGAGACATCCCGACAAAAGTGAATCGCTAAGTCTCTTTATAAAATGGAATATTCATTTAACATTAGGAGACTAGGTGACTAATATTAAAAAGCACATGACTTATTTCATGACTTAGGCTTCTAAAAGGTAACTCGAAAATATAAACCTGACTAACATATCTAGGGTTTTTTGACACTTTTGCATATAATGGAGCCTAAGATAGGGTTTTAACCATTTCTCTAGATTTGACTTAAAAACATGGAACTTTCTCAGGGACCCTGTAGCTTTGGACATATTTTTAGAATTTGTGCACTTTTCAGTCATGAAGCTATCAAAAAAAAAAATTAGGGTAAACACCAAAACTGGGAATACAACCAACAGACACATTGGTGCAAATTGTATGAAGAATCACTTCAGAAAAAGGGATCCTACTAAGAGATATTATGTGTGCAAGCAACTTGGTCATCTAAGCAAGAACTGTATGAACAGAGAAAAATTTGATACTTGTTTTGAGAACGGTAAAGCCAAAGTCTCAGAAATCAAAACTCAGATGAGCAAGCAATGGGTAAGGAAATCCTCAGATAATTTAGATCAAAGCAATGACGGATCTAATGAAACCCTAAATAGTGAACTAGGTGGATCTACCATTATAGAATAGGTATGTAAGGAGATGACTAGAACTATGAAATACAAGCCATCCTACATCAGTTCTAGATAAGCTAAATAGTCCAAATCTGCATATTGATGCATGAGGACTGTTATAGTTCTACTCGAGTTAGAATGATAGTTACACTTGAGCCACTCTAGCTTAACCGAGCTGAGTCGGGCAGTATTGATAATTGAAAGTTGGTTTCACCCGAGCTTTTGATTGAATCTGAGAAACACCCGAGTCATGACAACTACTATGTACAGAGCATTTAATGAAATACTCTAACTATTGAAAACCTCTTATAAATGAAGGATTGTAAAGATTATTGCTTACAATGCTTTCATTTTATAGAGCCCTTAGTGATTCAGTGTGAATTTGAGATTGAAAGTGAAGTTTGATCATTTTATCTGAATAGATATGGCATCCACTTCCAGTAGCAAGGTTATGAAAGGTTCTGAGATGTTAGTAAGGAATGCAATTTGTGATCCTCTAGTATTTAAGCTTCATCTGACAGTTGCAGAGGAGATAGACCCAATGGGAGCTCATTCCCTGATTCCTCTGAGAGCATTACTGGTTAATGATATTTGAATCTTCTATCACTGCAAAATTCATGAGCTTAGAATCAGTGAGATGAACCAATCATATGAAAAATTATGTACAAAAGGGAGTCTGAAGCCTGAGCATAAGAACCTTGAAACCAAGGGTTTGACACACATCATGCACATGCCAAGGAATTTCCAGACAAAATGAATGAGATATGTTCTCAGTTGTGTCCATGACATGCAACTATGGTTGGAACATCCATTAATGATCACGAAGTAAATAATTCACCATTTCACTGGGTTCCCAATGCTAGATAAGCTAAAAGCTACCAAAACCCTAGCCCAAGATGACCTAGCTGAGTTAACTCTTTTCGAGTGGGACGACAAAGGCATGAGACTTAATGGAGTAATTGATATGGAATTGAAATTTGGTATTCATGCTATAGCCCACAAGATATACAGCTTGAGCAGACCCAATAATGTTCCGTGTGAAGTTGTTGACCTAGCATACAAAGTGGTGAAGAAGAATCTGGTATTTGACCTAGCAAAATTATAGCTCATTCAGTTGAGAAAGAATATGGAAAGCATCCGAGTATCCAAATCCAATTCATGTAAGTTTGGTTCTCTTCTAATCTGCATACTATTTTATGTTGAGAATTTCTTTCCCTCCAAAGGAACAGTAGCATGGAAGAAGGATATACCAATAATCCATCAGATTAATGAGTTCATAGCTGAGTTAGGAGATAACTTTGATAACATTATGGTTGGATACTTTGAGAATTTCAAATAAAAGATGCAGAGTAGATACAAAATTCCCAAACAACTAGTTGAGAATTACAAAGATGAAATCTATTTTCTAGTTGATTGTGATAAGGTTTTTATACAAGCAGTAAAGCCTAGGGTTGCATGGGTAAAACCCCTGCCATATGAAGTCAACAAAGATGATACAAAAGATACCATAGAGGCTCTTGTAAATGAACCTGCCAATCCAAAGGCACCTTACTTTGGAACATATGAGGAAGCAAAGAGAAGGATATCTCTGGAAATTGAGATTCCTAAGATATTGAAAAGAGGAAAGAAGAGACTTGATACATTGAAGAAGAATTATTGCAAGACCTCTGACTCTTCTTCCATCTTTGAGAGTAAAGAGGATACAGTTAAAATAGAGGATGTTGAATTTGAAGAAGAAAAGGAAGAAAATGACATTGAACCTCCATAGAAGAAGAGGAAGGGAACACCCAAACAGAAAAAGGCAAAAGGAACTACCCCTGTTGTCACCTTGAGGAGTTCAAGGAGAAAACTTATACTAAGTGATGATGAGGATGATGATGAAGAAGGTGATACAATGGTCTTCACTAAACCAACACCCACACTTGATCAGAAGATTAAAGAATTGAAAGAAGGAAGACCCATGAGTTCTTTAAAATTACTGAAATATGCCTCTAGGACCAAGGAAGAAAAGAAGAAGATTGAAGAAGCAGTGGTGGAAAAGATGGGAAAATGGAAGTATGATCCCTCCGAGCTGAAGAATTATATGAATGAAGACCTATTCAAGGTAGTCACCATTCCCTGGAACAATGTATTCCAAACTAAAATGGACATAAGGGAACAAACATTGAAGAAAGTTATGCCTACAATGAAGGGAAAAGAAGTAAAATAAGCCTTGAGAAAATATTAGAATAATCACACCCTCAGATTCAGGGCATTCCAAATATTGAAAAAAAATATAGAAGATGTAGTCCAATGTGCCACATTAGTGTGGAAATCAATATTTGAGATGAAAGATGATGATGAGACAGAAGTACTGAGTACAGACCCTCCAAAATAGGAAAATGATGAAACACTACCCAAAGTACAGACCATTGAGGAGTCAAATGCTGAGTAGTTTATAGTTGAGGTAATGGAATCATTGCCCCAATATCCTATCCAGAATATAGTACATCCAAGCTAGGAAAAGGTTGAAGAATCCACATCTGAACATGTAGTAACCATGCAACGGGCTCCAATCACTACTGAGCAAAGCACACCCGAGTTGCAGAAAGAAAAGGTAGATATTTCTACTACTAGTATTGACTCATCAGTAAATATTGATTCAATAATTGGCACTTTAAAGATCAATGACCTAATTGGAATTAATACTGAAGAAAAGGATGAGGAAGGTAAAGGAAAAGAAATTGTTCCTTCACTAAGTCCTAAGACACTAGGAAAAGAAAAAATAGTAATTACTGATGAAATGGATCTTGATAAAGAAATTGTGGTTCCAAATTGGGATCTATCCATCTTATCTATAGAGAAAATGGATATTCTAGGAGAAATGTGGAAGAAAAGAGTTACACAACAGAAGCTCCAAAAGGAAAGGCAAAGAAATAAAGTACTTGAATATGTAAAAGGCATATTTGTAGATGCATTGCAGATTGAAGTCAATGAGAGTGAATCAATAATGGACCAACTTGTTGACATTGTCCACAAGTTCAACATAGATATGAATGGTCAGGAGAAGCTACTTGAGAAGGCAGAGAATAAATTTGAGAACAAGGTTCTAGAAAACATTGCAAAGAAGATTGCAATTGACCAGGTGCAGCTTACAAAGATCATTAGCACTCTAGAAACCACCGTGAAAATGTGGTAGCACTATTTGTAAAGTTGAGTGACACCTCTAAATTTACTATGGAGATCAAGAACAAGATAATAAAGATTGATGCAGACATGAAGGAAAGTGCAAGGCAGTTAGCACTTGACCCGAGCACCAGTTCTTCTCACTTCATGAAGATCTAGTATCTTACTGATCTACAGGATAAATTGTTGAGATAAGAAGCAAGGACTAGAGAGTCACTAACAACAATCCAGAGCCAACTTCTACCACACATGGATGGAATGCAAAAACACATTACACATGCTAAGATACTCATCCATGACAAAAAATTCTCAGTTGCCGAGCTAATGATAGAGTTGTCTGCAGAGCTACAAGTTGAATTGCACATCTTGAAGGTGCTACATGACAATTGGGACAACCCTTTGTCTCAGATTTTGAAGGTACATTGTGATTTCCTATCCTACTTTGGAATAACCTTGTAAATATCACTTTTGGCATTTTTGTCAAAAACAAAGGGGAAATATCATTATATTGTAATTAAGGGGATATATCATTATATTATAATTAAGGGGATATATCATTAAGGAAACACATGTATAGTGGAAGAATGTAGAAAATATACTCTACAAAAACAATTTTTGAAAAACACAAAAATAGATTTAGTTGGACCCAAGCAATAGAAGCAGTGTCAAAACCCAAGTAGACAGTAAGGGGGAGTTTTGACACATAATTTAATGATAAGTGTTTTTGTCACTAATGCCAAAGGGGGAGATTTTAGACCTTATGGAAAGACATATTGTAAATTAGTGTCAAAACACTTAGTCAACCAGTGTCGACCGAGTCAGCAAGCATTATATAGAGTCCCAAGTGATCAACATTGCCCAAGTGATCAGTATCGCCTGAGTGACAGTTTATCACCCGAGTAGACTTCTAGACTAGAGTGACAGTTTGAAGCCCACTTTGCATATATATTGTTAAATATAATTTTGTTTATCGCAAGTTGACTTACAAAGTTATTTGTTGGATAAAGATATATATGTAAGATAGTTTGTTTTATCCAAAATGTGAGTATGTAAGACAATAATAAGTAAGAATGTATGCATAAGAGTAAAGGCATGCGAATGATAGTTTAATTAAGAGCGGAAGTATTCAGGAAAACAGAGTCTCATCTATCACATACAGGCGATCAGTTATATTTATAAGGATCTTATTCAGCAATCATAGTTGCACAGAGCATATCATCAACTAGTTCATTCTGACAGGTGGATCAGCAAAATTCTTTAACAAGGTGGACCTAATAGTCCTTTCTTTAAATCTCTTAACAAAGTTGCGTTACTGATTGTATTGTACAAAATCCTTTGACAAGGTGGACCTAAAAATCCTTTCTATGCTCCTAACAAGGCAGATCATCAGAAGTGGTCATTGTAAGCTCTAACAGGCTAAATTTATATTGCAGTACTAAATCTTGTGGGTATCATCCCCACCCCAGTTTTACTTTCTTTTGGAAGGTTTCTGGGTAACCAAATATTGTGTTATGTGTTGTGTATGATTCTTTACTTTTAAGTTCTATGCATGCAAACAAATAAGTTAATCTAATTATGGATTAGATGGATTAAGTTTTATTGGTTCCTGATTCACCCCCCCTCTCACTGACTGGGCACATCATATATTTCCAACAGAAATATGTATGCAAAATGTAGAGGAATCACAGAGCAGACCGTGGACATCAATCAGAGAATGCTAAATATTTCTTAGGGTTACCTATGAGCCCTCACCAACCTTTGTTCCCTCACTTGTTCCACCTTCATGCCCTCCATGATCTCTGACTGTGAGCCCTCACTGACCTCCGTGCCCTCACTTCACTCAATTGCAGAAGCAGAAGATTTGGCCGATCAGAGCCATAGCTTAAAGGACCATGCCTGAAAACATAAATAATAGTCTAGCTTACTAGGATTGACGAAGAAACAATGAACAATAACCCTATGGAATACAAAATACTGGTATTCTCATCTTTCATCAAAGACTAGCCACCCTTCGTGCCCTTTGACTACTGCACATAAGGAAACATAATGAATCAACATCTTTCTTCTTCTTTTTAAGTAATGCCCGTGTTCATTGGAATTCTGACTAACATGGGTGTTCATTGAAATTCTGACCAACGCGGGAAAAACTTAAAGAAAAAATAAATTTCCTTCTATCAATCGACCAAGCAAAACCATTTTAATGGTTGGTCGGGAATGTTGGTCAATTTTTGGGGTCAAATGTACTAGTGCATGGTTGTGGTTTAATTGCATATCTCATCTTTATTTTCAAGTTTATACATATTGCATTTGCTTGAATATTTCTAATTTGAGTTGAGGTTTTGTAAAGTCCTTTCTATTAAATTATAAATATTCTAACACTAAATCATTATATTCTATAAAATAACAGCCAATTATTTCATATTATTCATGCACCATGTTTGATGTCTGCACATGTTGCATCCATGTCTGTCAAATATTTCACAGCTGCAATATTTACAACTCATCAAACCTTTCCTATCTTGACAAACACTTATGCTCGTAATCTTTATGCTCAAGTCTCTCGCAATGGTTGAGAACATTTGATTTGGTATTATTTTATTAACTCTATTTCGTGCTTGGCCTCTAATTATTTTTATGAAATGATAAATACTAATAAAAGATATAAGATTTAATTTAATTGTAAATTATTTTAGTAATATTTTAATCATATAGAAAATTTTTATTTTATATAAAAATCACATTTTTTCTATTTTTCACATGTAAATTCTACCTATAATTTCCTATCAGCTTATCCTTGAACCTCCTTAGGTGCAAGTGCTAGTATAATGTAGTTTAGTTTTCATTGTTGATGTGCAACTTATGTTTTATAAGTTATCTTTGATGTATTTTTTGTTCTTACTATGCAGTTCAAAAAATATAACATTTGATAGAACTCTTCTTCAAATTTTTTTTAAATTGTAATTATTGACATAAAAGTGTTTTTTTTTGGTATTACAGTAAATGTACGAAAATTTCAATCACAAAACAAATGCAATGTAAGATCCAAAATCACAATCCACACAATCATGAAATGAAGACTAAGATCTATGCATAAATCAAATGATAAGAAATAATACTAACACAAAGACCTTAGGTTGATTGTGCAATGATAGGATGACGATGGATAGATCATTGATAATGGATGTTTGATAGTTGCTAGATCTTGATTGATAAATTTCATGAGAGTAATAATTTGACTATAATGAGGGTGCTCAAAATTGATAGGGGAAAATGAGTGAATGACGGTCTTTTTTATATGTCGAGCACAACATTTGATCAATGGTAGGGATTAGATGAAAAAATCAACAAATCAAAAAATTTGAGAGAAGGTAAGACTAATAATGCACATGAATTGATGAGGTGGAAGGATAAGGAAGGGTGTAAAACGCATAGAGGAAATAAATAGAATATTAATTTTATTTATTTATGGTAGAAAAAATAAATAAAATATTTAAATTTTTAAAATTTTGAGATGAGTGTGAGATAATAAAATAATATCTGAAAAATATTAATTATGAGTGTGAAATTAAATAATAAATAATTTAATTAATATAAGGATAAAAATGGTAAAAAAATAATTGGGGGCAACTCTTTGGTGAAATGGAGGGGCTTCTTGTTTGTAGTGCCTACAACCAAGGTTCAAACTTTGTGGGATTACTCTTTACCACATCAACAATTAAGGGCCCCCAAGATCTTGTATCTTGATTTATATCCAAGATGCAAAGTGTGGCATTTGCATTCCACCTAGGAAGTACATCTCTAGCTTAAATCTTTAATATAAACCATATTGTCTAAAAGGAGAGATGACAAAACTAGTTTAAACACAGATTCATTAAAAATATAAACATTTTTTATAAAAGAATACAAAGAAAGTAGTGGAATGGTTAAGTGGAGATGAGACAACAATTTTTTACAAAGGGGTGGCTCCCTAATTTTGTTTTTGGGGCCAATAGAATTTCACTAGGGCAAAGGAGAGAGCCTTTCTCTAGTAGGGAGAATAGGATAAGAGAAGAAAATATGGATGGTAAAGCGGGATGGTGGACTAAACAGGCCCATGGGGATCTATCACTACGAGAATGGTCTAAATTTTACCAAAGTAAAGAGTGGAATAGAGGTGAAGGATTCAACGATAAGGTAGTAAGAGGAGAATTATGGGTGCAAGGGAGAATGGAAAATCGATACAGACTGAATTGGGGAAGTTAAGGTAATAATGATAATTGAGGCTCTAAACCCAATTAGAAATGGGGTTTTGATGGTTAGGATTGATTTAAAAACATAACTATCCCCTCCCCCCATAATAAGAACTACTTGAATGGGCGGGATAAAAAATAGGGTAATCCTTCTTTCCAAGAAATATATTTGGGGTGTGGGTATGGACGATTTTGGAAAAAAAACTATCAAAGGTCATATAGATCCATGAAGTGAAGAAATGAAGATTCATAAGGTAATCAAAAGTATATCAAGAGATAGACAAACTGAGAATGTAAAGGTAAAGGTAAAATCTTCCCAGAGAATGCTTTTGAAACCAAATTAGCAAATCACAAAGGTAAGACTAAACCCTTAGGAACTACATTTCCTTATTTTTGGATAACAAGGTAGTAGATAACTTAGTAGAAAGAGTGAAGAAGGTAGGGTTTTTTATTATATGGGGAGGAGGTTGGTTGATCTTCAAGATAATGATAAGTTGGTGTGGCAAGAATTGGGAAACCAATATATAACTGAAATATCATTGTCGAATGGGTTTTTCGTAGTAGAATATCTTTAGGGCATGGAGAAGTGGAAGATTATGAATCATGGCCCATATTTGATGGATGGAAGTGGAATATTCATGAAGGAATGGGTTCCCATCTTTGTTTTATAGATTAATGACATTGAAGTGGGTCCTATTTGGATCTAGCTCTATAACCTACCATGAGAATATTGGGAGGAAGAAACTTTAAAGGAAATTGGGAAGAATTTTCTCCCCTTCATGCAAGTGGATGAAAAAATGGAGGACATTCCCTTTGGAACTTTTGCTAAAAAAAATCTTAACTTGGTGCCTTTCCTACCACTTCCACAACATAATGAAATCCATTTTGGAAGTAAAATTTAGAGGTAGAAGATAGATCTAGGGAAGACAATTTGGTTCTTTGTCCTAAATGTAAATCAAAGGGGCATGGATAGATGTAAATTTGGAACACTATAAATCTCAATAAAGAAAATATGTGGCTCAATAAATTCCCCAAAATTAGGAGATGAAGATGCACAATTTATCAATTAGGGGACAAAACTATGATGTAACTACAAGCCTTGATCACACCCCTAGATTCCCTTAGGGTCTACTGTAGGCCTCTTCTCTAGCCTAACTTGGGTTCTTTCCTAAACCTATCTTCCAAGGATGCTTTCCTCAAGATCCTTCACCAATTCAACTCGAGTATACCAACAAAGAAAATACATCATTCATCACATAGCCATATAGAGGTCTTCTTGCACCTCCTTCACTAAATGATCCAACATGTTCAAGATCAATCACATATGTAGAGGTAGGCTACTAACATGTCAATTGGATCTAATTCCAATGTATCCAAACATAATTTTCAACAAGACTCTAATCAAGTTCAAGAAAATAATACAAATGCACCGAAATAGGGCTACAAGCAATTAGGCCTAATTGGTCACCTTTTTGCCTATAACTTCCAAATATTCTTAACAAGATGAAAAATAGAGTCCATATTATACCACCCTTTTTAAAAACCTATAGGATTTGATAGGTTTTGCTTCCCCAAACTGTCAGTACAGTAGGTTGCTACAAACATGCCTAAAATTAAGGGTTTCAAAGCATTTGGACTGTCTGCATAAGGGTTTGCATTCTTGGCATACAAAACTCAACACCAAACCTTCTCCTTGGGAATGGGGCTTCCTTATCCATCTATCCTCCTCTCCACTAGCTTATATTGAATCATTCAATGCATTCAATCCACTGAAATGCTCTTGCAGTGCTCTGTGTTCCCTAGCCATGCATCACTGGCTCGCCTAGGGCATCACTAAAAAAATAGCATACAAGATCTCCAAGGCCCATACTTATGTAAACATATGTTACCAGGAGTCATCTCACCTATTCCAAGAGCTTGGGAAAACTCCATGGTGGAATGATGAGCGATGAATCCATTTCCAAACCCTGCTTGGTTCAGACCAGCGACAGGGCTTACAACAAAAGATTTTAAAAAACTACTAAGATTAAAAAAAAATTCCTAAAAAATTCCACACATAATCCAAAATACACCTACCCTATCATATGCACAAGTTAGAGTATGGAAACTAATCCATTAAAATGGTTCAAACAAGAAAAAGTCTTTAATTACTCAAAAAACTTGTGATCACAGAAATTGCTCATTCACCAAAACTTCATCCAACCTCATACAAAGGTTGAGAGAGGCCTTATATAGTTGACCCTAACCCAAAATCAATGGTTTTAGATATTTAGAAACCCAAATGCTTGAAAAGGCATTATTGCAAGAAATGTTGTCAATGACAACATTGACAACTTTTACAACTTTTGAATTCTTACATACAAACTTGGTCAACAACTCAATAAACTTAACCAAAAGCATATATAGGCTAAGTAAAACATAAAATAGGTCTCCTAAATAATCCCTTTTCCAATTTTACCCCTAAATGCACAAAATTCATAAATGTCACTTTTGCCACAACATTGGCAACATACACACAACTTGGCAAATTTGGACAACCTTTTCAAATAAGGTCACTAATGACTTAATGAGGCCTCCTTACCTATCACACACATCCTAGGACCCATATAGTCCCATTATTGCACTATTGGTTTGGCTAAGACCACTACAAGCCAAAAATTAAACTAGAAGCCCCAGGTTACCATTTAGCCTTGATGACATATAACTGATTGAATGTTTGAAGATGTTAAGTTGATCAACCAAATGCATAAAGATAATACAAGACATTGAATCAGTTAATGGATTGTATTTTCATTGATGTCAACTTGATATAATCTAACTGGTTATAATCAAAGTGTCAAAGACTTCAGAGAATCAGAGAGATAAAGATTATGCTTTTAGTAATGCATAAAAGACAAGCATTCACTATGTGACTTCATACACCAACGGCTAGTGGAACTAGATGGATAGAGATCACCAAAATTCAAGTCACAGTGATTCCCAAGAAAGAACACTAACAAGAATTACCAACGATCAGAATCCAAAGCATAACCGATGACTAGAATCATAGTGTAAACCAATGGAGAAGCCCAAGGAGAACTAGAGTGTTGACCGAAGATATCAAAGAGTTAAAACACCGAAAGTTAACTTGAGTTCAAAAATAAAAAAATATCTAGCTGACAGAGATAAATATAGACTTAACTGGTAGTTATCATATTTTTCATCGACAAGATAAAGCCAGAGATAAGTAAATGATTTAAAGCTATTTTGTCTAGTTGGCAAGAAGATCTCTGCGAGATAAAACATGAGTTTTGCTTTAAATCAGATTGGCTAAGATTGTGGATCACACCAAGATCAAGAAAATCAAGAACCTAACAAACGGTAATATCATGTCTATAAAGAGACAACTTAATTCATTTCAAATTAAAGGGATTGAATGAAAAAGAGGATGCTAAAGAGAAACTGATGAAGGACAACTTCATATAGTCCTGATCAATCAAGTTGAGGAAAGATCTAAAGATTTCTATGGACACTGAGCAACAAAGCATAGCATCATCAAGAAGAACTAAATTGGAGAAAAGGTATTAAAAATAATATATTGATCAGATTAGTTTTATGAGCTTACAATAGATGTAAAAATCTGCAAGTATAAGTTGTATATGTGAACAGATTATACTATTTTAGTTTAACCATTGATTCAGAAAGTCTCTTAATCGAGAATGATTTAAAGATCCTTTCTATATTGAGATACATCCTAAGGAGTATCAAAAAGTTTGATCATGAAGATAGCATGAGATGCCATATACCATTTGACAAACCATAAGAGTTTGGACAAGGAAGGTAGCATAGGAATGCCCAATATCAAGTGACAAACTAATCTATTAAATCCTCTAACAAGGTCACACCTAACAGTGTATTTGTAATATTTAACAGGGTTGGCTCTTCACTGAGCTCACTTCAGAAGAGTGAAAATTTTGGGTTACCAGTCCCAAGTGGTTTTTCCCTTAACAAGGTTTCCATGTTAAAAATCCATGTGTCAATCTGTTTATGAGTCATTACTTTAGTGTTTTTCATTACACATAGCTAATCTGGATTGATTGGTATAATCTAAGTAATTTACTATTTTTTGGTAAATTAACAGACTGCTATTCGGTAAACATACAGAATAAGGTTTAACAAAGCATTTCGAGCAGTAGTAATTTGATAAGCATATTTGAAGGCATTCATCTTATAGGAATGAAGATAACTAGAGGCTTAATATTTTGGTACAAAGTTTTTTGTGTTGATTAATTGAAATATTTTTAAGGCTACTAATTCACCCCCCCTCTCAGTTATTACTAACAATTGGTATCAGATATTGTGTGCTTAGAAAGGGAGTTTAACAACTCAAGCAAAAGATCACAAGACAAATAGATGAGATGTGCCCAAGTTGAATAAAAACAACTTTGCATCATGGAAAAGCAGAATAAGACTCCACTTATTAGGTATTGGAAATGATGTTACTCAATACCTTGATACTAAATATGTGTTTCCTATAGGACCTTACACTCTTGAGAAATTAAGAGTAAAGCATGAGCATAATTTCATGATGATAGAACTTGCATCATCACTCTCCGATGCTGAGTTTGAAGATTTCAAAACCTGTACCTCTACAAAGAAAATGTGGGATAAGTTGAAGTTGGTACATGAAGGAGATGCTAATGTACTAAGAGCCAAGGTAGAAAGCATAAGAGGGAGTTTTGATGACCTAAGGATGAAAGAAGGAGAAAATATCACTTAGTATAGCTACAAAATCAAAGAGGTAGTCAATGCTATTCGAGGAGTTGGAGGTGTACTTGAAGAGGAGATAGTGGTAAGTAAAATCTTAAGAACCTTACTGCATGTATATGCTATTAGAGTTTTTGCTATTCAAGAAATGAGAGCAGTTGCAAACAATACAGTTACTCTAGATAGTTTGATTGGTAGACAAATTTAATTTGAGATGAATAACTTTGATAATAGTGTCTTACCATCTATAGAATCTGCATTCAAATATTCTTTAAAGATAAGTAATTCAAGTCATAGACATGCTATTAGAAATGATAGTAAAAGTGATAATGAGGATCAATGAATTGATGAGATTGAAGCACTAATGGAAAGAATATTGCAAAGAGGCAAAGGTAGATACAAAGGTAAATTTACCACTTGTATGTTTCAATTGTAAAGAGGTTGGACACTTTGCTTCGAGATGTCCAAACAAAAGAAAAGATGATAGAGGTAATGATAGCTCATATGAGAAGAAGTTTGATAGAGGTGATAATAGAGATTAGCGAAGCAACCTACAATCTGAAAAAAGAGATCCCTGAGACTACAAGGACAAAGGGAAGAAAGATTGTTACCTAGCTGAGAACATAGCCGATGACACTACCACCAAATTAGAAGAAGACATTGAGATGGTATTTGTAGCCATGAAGGATGATTCAGACGAAGAAGAAGAAAGGTATGTAGAAATTGCACTCATATCAAAAGTTAGTAAAAATGATGTCTGGATCATAGATAGTGGCTGCATTCACCATATGACCGGTGATAAATAAAAGTTTGAGACTTTTGAATACTATAATGGTGGTTCAGTAAGAATGGGAAATGATACACCTTGTTTAGTTGAAGGTAAAGGAACTATAATGTTTAATAACCTGATCAAATGTGAAAATGCTTATTGGGTAAAAGGATAAAATTATAATTTGTTAAGTGTTTCATAGCTGAACAATATAGGTCACCGAGTGGAATTTGAAAATAAGAAGGCAAAGATCTTTAATGAATCAGGAAGGTTGATCAGAACCGATGAGCAGACAAAAGGTAACCTTTTCTATCTTGATGACACTAACACCACTTATTTAATGGCTAGAAATGAAGAGATATGGTTGTGGCAAAAAATATTGTGTCATGCAAATTTTGACAACATGATAAAGATAAGAAACAAAAGGAATGTCAGAGGCTTACTAAGCATGAATAAGCCCGAGCATATCAGGTGCAAGAATTGTCAAAAAGGTAAAATGACAAAGTCTAGTTTCAAGAGTAAAATCATGACATTAATTTTTCATTAGTATTCAAACAAAACTTTCAGTAAGCTTACACCGAAAGATAGTAAAGGGAAAACCAAAGATTAGAATAGAAGATCACCAAAAATGACTAAGTACAGAGAGAACCGATAACACAAGGTAGTGTGTACACAAAAAATTGCAATATAGAAAGATAGAGTGGAACCCAATAGAGGAACTTGAAATGAAAGTTATGGTGCAGACCGAAAAAATAGATACAGTGCAACTAATAGTAAAAACTAAAGGATAGTCAAGCATGATCGACAGACAAAACTGAAAGTCAGTTGCAGCTCGCAAAAAGTGGATCTGACTTCCACGTCAGATAAAGAAAGGGTATTCTATTTATAGGATATTTAAATGTTTTTAAATCCATTTATTTAGGGACAAGAAACATTAATGTAAGTGTTTTAATCAGTCTAACTGATTTAAAACACATAGACTAGGAGATCTAGGTGTAAGTTGTAAACCTGATCTTAAAGTTAACATTGTTTTTATCACAACTTGATGAAGTCAATCCATCTATAAATAGATGATGTAATCATTCTTTAGAATGTGTGTGTAAGAGAAAGGAGAAAAAAAAAACACATCTATGGATTGAATTGAGAGTTTGAGGAACCAGAACAAAAAAATGAAGAATTTGGTTAGCAGAACCAAGAACAGAGGAAATCGATAATCAGAGGTATTGTTCAATCATAACTAAAGTGATATTATTTTTATGTGAACTACATAAGATCTGTATTAGCAATAGGAGATTGCATTTACCAGGTCAATTTGTAATTTTCTATCATTCTAACAAGTGGAGCAAAGTGTAATAATTCCTTTCAAGAAAGGTGGATTTAACAGTCCAATATCAAATCTCTTAACCGAGTGTAGACTTAACAGTGTTGCTAAAAGCTCTTAACAGAGTAGACTTTAACAGGTCTCTACCGATACTCCTAATAGGGTAGATCATCCAAAGCGATGAAATTTTAAGCCTGAACTGACCCCTTCCATTATGCAAATAGTGAAGTTTTGTGGGTACCATCCCCACCACATTTTTTACTTCCTAACAGGAGTTTTCTACGTTATCATATCTTGTGTTATGTGTCAATTATGTTCATGAATATTTATATGAATGAATCACATGTTTATTAATGTTATGAATTGATATAACCTACAAAAAGATAGTGTAGATCATATTGAATGGATATGCAATTGATTACAAAGGTTAATTGATTAAAGGATAAGAAAAAGTTTTAGAGGTACTGATTCACCCTCCCCTCTCAGTACTACTTCCCATTAAACCCAACAATTGGTATCAGAGCTAAGTCTCTTCTTGGAAAGCTCAAAGACTTAAGATAAAAGATCATACAATGGAGAAGTACAAACTTAATAAAAATATTGAGAACAAAAAGCTTGAAATTCAGATGTAACTATGAAGAATATAAGGAAGCTAGAATAAACATGAGATAGTTTCTTGATGAAAGAAAAGGTATGGAAATTCAGAGAAATGAAAAATATTATCAAGAAGAAGAGATTCTGAATTTCTTTGAGTCTTTAGGATCAAATGCAAGCAAAGCATCAGATACATTAGAAGAGAACATCACAAATCTAAAGGAGATCAATCAACATCTGACAAAGCAAATAAAGATGCTGCAAATCGGTCAAGAGACCCAGATGGTAAGAATGATTGATGTGATGAGTTCTGCTAGACAAGATGAAATAGAAAGAACACTAGCTACTGATGACAAGAGGAAGATTACAAAGAAACTACAAGAAAATGATTTAGAAATTCAAAGACATGCTGAGCATCACCATGAGCTCACAAATCAGATTATTCTTATGAGTCAAGAAGAAAACAAAATGAATGTTGAACTCATTGAAAGAATACAGATTATCAGAGAACTAAGAGAAGAAAATGAAAAACTAAAGAATGAGGTTAGAATTTAGCAACAACATAATGAAGTTATCAGAAAGGCTGAAGAGAGCAATAAAAGAATGGATGATTTTCTAGAAGGACAACAAAGAGTCAACAACAACAACGGTCTAGGCTTTACCAAAAATGGAGAATCATCAAATCAATCCAACTCAAAGAATGTCAATGAAAATCCAAGACCAAGAAAGATTACATGAAAACACTATGGAAAGCAAGGTCACACATCAAATGTATTCAGAGGCAAAATAAAAGGTATTCCTAAATCTACATCTTCATTCATAGGATTTTGTTATAAATGTAACAAGAATGGACATAAAGCATATGAATGTAAGTCTAAGATGGATCAACCAAACAAGGAAACCTACATGGATAAATACTACCCTAATTGCAAAATGAATGGGCACACAATTCTTGAATGCTAGAAAAAATAAAAGCAAGCATGGAAGCCTAAAAGTCAAGAAACTACATATCAACCAAAGAATGTCGGTAATCAGTATGTATGAGACTACAATACTTGGAAAAATTGTACAACATGTGGAAGATATGGTCACATTTCTACAAACTATATGAGAATATGGACTAGAAAATCTAGAGGCTAGACTAACCCTAGAATGACATGCTTACACTATCATAAAGTTGGTCATCTCAAAAAGGACTCCAAAGACCAAATGACAGAGACAAGCACATATCCCAATGGAAACACCATTGAAGATATCCATAAGGCTAGATACAAGACATGGAGAAAATCTTCAAATAATGATGAAGCTAGGATGAGCAATGAAAATGGTGACACCCCATCTAATGGATCCAGTGACATCACCAACCCCACCTAAGCAGAATAAGTAAGTATGGAACTACATTAACCCTAAGCTATCACTTTATATTAGTTCCAAAATATGATGAAATAATTCCAAATTAGCATACGAAAGATGCATCATGGTTATACTTGTTGAAATATGTAAGAACTATGTCTTCGGGCATATATACCAAAACTCGTCGGTATACACTTAAAGAAAAAACTGCCTACATTTACCGAGAGACGTAGGTTATAAGAAAAAGTTGTTAGTATTGATCGAACCACGTCGGTAAACAAGCACATGAACAAGTTGTCTGTGTTACCGAAACCTTTCAGTAAAAATAGAGTGAACATTGACTGATTCAAAATGTTGTAAGTGACACCGATGGAAATAAAGTCTTCACCGACAAACTTAGTCTTCAGACATCGATGAGTTGGTGAGAATTTATGACACATGTTTTAGGACAATGGCTATAAATAGGGCATTGGAATGTTTCATTTATCACAACACCCAGAGCAGAGCGAGCAAAGACAATTTTTAAGCAGAAAGAAAACAAGCCATAGAGCGATCATGACTCGACCTCCAAACACCCCAAATCAGTTCAAAAATCTTTGCAAGCACAAAAAGTAAGTTCTTCAATACTGACAACTCCATTTTCATGCATTTATGTAGAAGCCCTAATTTTCTGAAAATGACATCAACTTCACGATCCATGAAATCCAAGAATGCAAAGAAGGATGAGTTCCAACTCATCAAGAACACTGCATGTGAGGAACCCAATTACAAGATCCATCCGGAGGTTGCCTCACAACCTGATGATGCTGGTGCATTTTTGTGCATTCCAGCTAGGGTTTTGCTGGTTGAAGACGCCCAATCCTTCATACACTAAAAGATTGCAGGGATTGGAACGTCAGAGGTTGAAGAAGATTACCAGAAGCTTTGTAATGATGATGGAACCCTTAAGGAAGAGAAAAAAAACATTGAGGTAAAAGGGCTTACCAATGCCCTAAAGTTTTCAAAGGTCTTCAAAACTGATTGGATTCAGTTAGTACTAAGCATAGTGTATAACAACAAGTTATGGTTGGATGAACCGAAGGAAATCACCCGAGATGTCATCCATGCAGTCACCGGCTACCTCGTAACCAATAAAGTAAAGGCACTAAAGCATCCATCAAAGGCAAAGACCAAAAAGATGACTGGAGCCAAATGGGATGGCCGTGGATTGAAAGTAACAACAATAATTGATGATGAGATTAAGTTTGGTGCATGTGTATAGGGATACAAATTCTTCCAGGTTAGCAGATTAAATAGTATTGCATTAGGTGTTGTGGACACAACTTAAAAAATTGTGAAGAAAGGTACACAGTTGGATTTATCCGAGCTACTCCTGAATCAGTTGAAGGAAAACCTAAAGACAATAAGGAATGCAAAGTCAAACACCTATAAGTTTGGCTCACTAATAATGTATTTTATTCTATTTTCAAGAAAAGTTCCCATCGGTAGGAGATGTGAAATGGGACAGCACCAAACCGGTCACCATGTAAATCAGTGAGCACATAGCTGCACTGGGAGATAACTTTGAAATAATCATGGATGAATACTTTAATGTATTCAAAGACCAAATGAAAAAGAGGGTAAGGATCCCCGAGAAACTCATCGAGCAATATAAGGATGAGATATGCTTCATGGTTGACACTGATCATACTTTCATCAAACCTGTAGTAGCAAGGACAACATGGTTGCAACCACTGGAATATGAGATCAACATTGATCTTGCAACAAAGGCAATTGATGCCTTAATCAATGAACCACTAGACAAGAAGAAACCAAGGTTTGGCACATATGAAGAAGCCAAGTCAAGAATTAAATCAGACCTAGTTGTCAAGAAGATAGTAAAAAAGAAGGACAAAATGGTAAACAATCTCAAGAAGATTCTATCAGTAGATGAGGAAGAAGCTAAGCAGGATGAAGAAATTGAACAAGAGGAGGAAACCGAAGAACATGTGTCTATCGGAAAAGATGAAGAAAAGATTGACTCTGAGGAAACAAAGTCAGATTCACCGCATCCTCCACCATCAAAGAAACTAAGAACTACAACTGCTTCAAGGACTAGAAGCCAAACATCCAAAGAGTCTACTCCTTCACCTCTTAAGAAAGGAAAAGTTAGGACTTACAAAAGGAAAGCTCCAGCACTGAAAAGAGGACAAAACAAGAAGGGTAGAAAATACATCAAAACCCAAGAGGATATAGAGGACACCAAGTGAGATGAATCCTTAGAGGAAAAAAATGTCAAGGTAAAAGAACCTGCCACTATTAATGACATTTGTGTTTATATTGCAAATTCTGGATCCATTACAGATCCACACATTAGGAAATGGGGGAAAAGAAACCAAGAAGATCAGAATAAATTTGAGGAAGCCATGATAGCTAGAATGTATAACTTCAAATATGTACCCATATAATTTGAAGGAAGTTATGTTCCACAGGAACTCTTGGATAGATTATCCGCCCGTTGGACATTTGCTTTGGCAAATGAGAAAGAAATAAGAGAGAGAGTACTTGTTTCTCTAATGCCACCTAAATCAACAAAGGTAGAGATAAATGAGATGACGGAGAAACACAAGAAGGAATTCTCACCAAAGCTAAGGGTATACAAATTTCTTGAAGGCAAGCTAATTGAACTTGAAAAGGACAACCACAATAAATGGTGCAAAATCATGAATAGACCAGTTGAGAAAGACAGCCCCAACAAAGACCTTCAACAACAAGATGTTGATAAGGCAACCCAAGATGATACATCTATTGAGCTGGATAAAGAAGAAGATGATATAATAGGGAATAAGACTGCAGATGTGGTAGATGAAACATAGGATGATACCACAAATGACAACATTATGGATACCAATGTCATCGACATTACTGATGACCCAACAAATGAAATCAATAAGGATGAAGATGTCACTATTGCAAAAGATACAACCAATGAACACGACACAACAATTGATGGCACATGGGTCAACATTATAGGAAAACTACCAATATTGATACAAGCTATCAATATCATGCAAGAAACAAGTAAATCACCTGACAAGGAAACTCCAAAGGATGCAGGAGAAGAAGAAAATAAAGACAACACCGATGGTCAGCAAAACATCAGAGATACTCAAGATGTAACCGAAACTAACAAGGTTACAAAAGGAGATAAGGACAAAGATGTGGAAACTCAAGATAAGAATGAAAAACCCAAAAAAAATGATGCAAAGGACACCAATGAAGGAGACAAACCAAAACATGGAACTCCTGAGAAAATAGACAAAGGTGCTACCGATGATGTTAAGGTGAATGTAGAGACATCTGTAGACACCTGACAAGCTAAAACTAATGCCAAGTAGCAGAGAGAAGCACAATAGGTCACATCATCAAGTACAATAGAAAAGACTGAGAAATTAGCAATGGTGCTACATTCTACTAAGTCACAAAAGAAGAAGAAAAAAAAGAACAAGTTAGAGGTTACACTAGATGAAATCATTGAAATACCGAAGTGTGACCCCTCTACACTTGACATGGATGCACTACAAGAATATGGAGAAATATGCCAGAGGAAGGCATTGCAAGAAAAGATGAAGAAACAACATAGAGATTCCATGGTACTAGATACAACATGGGACATTCTACATCAAATTGCAGCCGATGTTTTTATTGATCAAAGAAAGCCTATACTTGATCAACTAGATACCCTCACCAATGCAATCACCACTCAAAATATTGATGTTGAGAAGGTAATTGAGGAGAGAGCAAAAATGAAGTACCAACAAAAGCTCTTAGAGAGCATCAGCCAAGAAGTGGCAGAGAATAAGGTAAATCTATCAGAATTCATATTTGAATTAGACCCCATCATATCTAAAGCTATAACCTTAATTCAAAATCTGAGCACAATAGAAAAGTTCACTAAAGAAAATAGTGACAATATAGCAAAGCTAGATACAGATCTAGCAAACAATGCTAGTAGCTTAACCACAGATGGAGAAAATGCAGTCAAACTGCATTATGAAAAGATCATTGAAGTAAAATAGTTAAGGAAGGAGCTATGGGAGGCAGAGACACATTTTAGAGAAGAAGTAATCGAGCTACATACTCAACTTTTGCCAAATTTTACACTACTACAACAACATATCAGCTCTGCAAGGCAACTAATAGCAACTCTCGAGATGTTTTTAGTAGACAACATCTATGATATGCATTCAAAGATAACACTTAAGCATATGGCTCTAGAAAACCTAAGAGAGCAATGGGAGAAAATCATGGAAGACATGAAGTCTTCTGATTCACACATTTTTGATAAGCTCTAAGGTAAATAACCTTTGCCCTTAATATCAAATAAAGGGGGAAATGATACATTGTACAAAATATCATTGAAAATCTTATGTACATTCAGTTAGAATGTGAAAAAGGTAAATATGTATGTGTATTCATAAAGGGACAATGATATGAAGAAGAAAAATATATCATATGTACAAATATACCGACATATACATAAGGGGAGTCATTAAATGACTAAGGATTATATATGTTGTGTATACTTAACATTTTGTTAGTATTTTGCACATATCAATTTTTGATACTAATGCCAAAGGGGGAGATTAATGACATTAATTTGTCATTAGTATTCAAAAAAAACTTTCAGTAAGCTTACACCGAAAGACAGTAAAGGGAAAACTGAAGACCAGATTAGAAGATCACCAAAAATAACTAAGTACAGAGAGAACTGATGACACAAGGTAGTGTGTACACCAAAAATTGCAATACAGAAAGATAGAGTGGAACCCAATAGAGGAACTCAAAATGAAAGTTATAATGTAGACTGACAAAATAGATACAGTGAAACCGACAGTAAAAACTGAAGGACAGTCAAGCATGACCGATAGACAGAACCGAAAGTCAGTTGCAGCCCGCAAAAAGTGGATCTAACTTCCACGTCAGATAAAGCAAGGGTATTCTATTTATAGGATATTTAATTATTTTTAAATCCATTTCTTTAGGGACAAGAAACATTAATGTAAGTGTTTTAATTAGTCTGACTAATTTAAAACACATAGACTAGGAGATCTAGGTGTAAGTTGTAAACCTGATCTTAGAGTTAACATTGTTTTTATCACAACTCGATGAAGTCAATCCATCTATAAATAGATGATGTTAATCATTCTTTAGAATGTGTGTGTAAGAGAGAGGAGAACATAATGAACACATCTATGGATTCAATTAAGAGTTTCAAGAACCATAACAGAAAAAGAAGAATTTGGTTAGCAGAACCAAGAACAGAGGAAACCGATAATTAGAGGTATTGTTCAATCACAACTAAGGTGATATTATTTTTATGTGAACTACATAGGATCTTGTTGGTGAACAGATTTGTCTTTCAACAAAAACCTTTCAAATGACTCTTGAATGCCCAAACAAGAATACACAATCAGCAACCAACAGTTGGGTCATTTGTAATTAAAATACGTAAATGCCCTCTGAATTTTGGTATGAAGGTACAACTCCCTCTGTGTAAGATTTTCAATGAATTAACTGCCTGTAAAATAAAAAACATATGCTTTTAACTAAAAAGCATGAAAATATCTCTCAGCTGTTCATAGACAGATGAGGTAAAGCACTGAGGCTTGAAAGATTTTAAAATAATCTAAATCTATCTCGCTGGAAAAAGCTGAAAGCAATCTAATAATCAAGAAACTCTAAACTGTCTAAATATTCATCTACAGATCTCAGAAAATGGAAGTCTACCACAAAGTAACCGAATATGAATGACACAAACATAGATTAAACATATAACTCTCTCAAAGTAGAATATATATTTCATCATCTGATTCAAAGATCAAAATGAATCCATGCATGAGTATCCATGTATAACTAGCTCAAAGTCTAGAAATTATCAGCCACTTTAACTATAAAAAAAAAACAAAATCTTTTTCCTATTCTAAATTCTGTCCTCCTATCTTATTCTATTCTTTTCCCCCAGCCCAAAGTCTCAGGAAAAAAAAAAAGCCCTTGTTTCTCATATGCTTTTACAATATAAAGAATTATTGGATAGATTAATCGGTTACCATAACTGATTCTTGGGAGTCTTTTGCTCTTCCTCCTTTTGTTTTTTTTACTACCTTATACCATATGCTTTCTTTTTCAAAATGATATCCTCATACAATATTTATTTATAAGTTTTTGAGGATATTTATTAACACATTTAAATTTAAAGCAATTCTGTCATTATTTTGGTGACTGTCATAGACAGTTTTGACCCTTCTGTACTCAGTCAGCTCTAACTCACGACCGAGGAATAATTTTGACGATCGCTCCATTCAGATCGTGTGTAATGTGCGTCACAAAAACATATCCAAAGCACAGAAAAATCCAACAGTGAAATTGAAAGTTACGCCCTCTGCACTAGGACTAATTTTCTGGTTCTTGCAAATCCGAGTTTGCTGGTTACAAAAAAAAAAAAAAGAATGAGTTTTCTTCATATTAAGATCATCTTCATCTGATGATTG
>MU226838.1:250307-263795 GCA_018584345.1 Thuja plicata | reverse complement strand
ATATTAATTAACACATTTAAATTTAAACAAGTGGCATATGCTGGTGATGCAATTCTGTCATTATTTTGGTGACTGTCATAGACAGTTTTGACCCTGCTGTACTCAGTCAGCTCTAACTCGCGACCCAGGAATAATTTTGATGATCGCTCTGGTTAGATCGTGCATAACTTGTCTCACAACAACATATCCAAAGCAGAGCAAAATCCAACGGTAAAATTGAAAGTTACACCCTCTACACTAGGACTATTTTTCTGGTTCTTGAAAATCCGAGTTTGCTGGTTACAAAAAAAAAAGAAGAATGAGTTTTCTTCATACTAAGATCATCTTCATCTGATGATTGTGAAAAATTTCCATCTTCTTCAAGTTAGATTCCCCAATCACCTTCATATTCAACATACCAATAGGTTTCTTTGTCATACTAGAGTCATCTAAAATAGGTATATCAAGTGACTTTGGCCACATGTATAAGTCTACAACTTGTTCTTTAATGTACTCCTAGACAAATTGATATAGACCAGGAATAGCCACAACATCTCCCCCAACTATTTTTAGTCCAAATTCAACATGTGACAAAGCATGGGAAAGTTAGCACAAGAGGCTTCATTGTTAACCTCGGAAAAGCAAAAAATTGCAAGTCCACCAGCTGAGCAGTTGCTACTATACCAAATGCTTTTACTTCCACAATCATATTTGGATTTCCAACCCATCTTAGGGCAGGTTAAATTATCAATTATGAAATATGACCCAAGCCAATGAATTATACATATGAACATCTCAGAATGAACTACTGAACCTGTATGAGCAACTTGAACTCTGAACTGAACCTGCACTTGAACTTGACCTTCAATCTTAAAAAATGAACCACTGAAACTTCTGCATTGAGCCTGAATGTATTATTTGTACCAGTTGAACCACTTTGAACCTTGGTTCGAAGTAGTTCAAAGAGATTCAAGACTTTAAAATTGAAATTTTTATTTTTGGGGTCTATATGGGTACTAACAGATCTGTATTAGCAATAGGAGATTACATTTACCAGGTCAATATGTAATTTTCTATCATTCTAACAAGTGGAGCAAAGTGTAAAAATTCCTTTCAAGAAAGGTGGATTTAATAGTCCAATATCAAATCTCTTAACTGAGTGCACACTTAATAGTGCTGCTAAAAGCTCTTAACAGCGTAGACTTTAATAGGTCTCCACCGATAATCCTAACAGGGTAGATCATCAGAGTGATGAAATTGTAAGCCTTAACCAACCCCTTCCATTCTGCAGATAGTGAAGTTTTGTGGGTACCATCCCCTACGCATTTTTTACTTCCTAACAGGAGTTTGTTGTAATATCATATCTTGTGTTATGTGTAGATTATATTCATGAATGTTTCTATGATTGAATCACATGTTTATTAATGTTATGAGTTGATATAACTTACACAAAGATACTGTAGATTAGATTGAATGGATATGCAATTGATTACAAAGGTTAATTGATTAAAGGATAATAAAAAGTTTTAGAGGTACTGATTCACCCCTCTCCTCTCAGTACTACTTCCCATTAAACCCAACATAAAACTCATACAGCTAATGCAATTTTAGAATTAGTCCATACTGATCTATGTGGACCCATGAAGACAAAGAGTTACTATGGAGATATGTATTTTATTCTCTTTGTTGATGACTATTCTAGAATGATGACAATTATGTTCTTAAAAGATAAATCAGAAGCATTCAAGATGTTTAAATGGTATTAGGCTATGGTAGAAAAACAAAGTGAAAATAAATTGAAATGCTTAAGGTTAGATAGAGGAGGGGAATTCACTTTAGATGAATTCACTAATTATTTCAATGAGCATGGAATTAAAAGATAGGTTTCTACATCGAGAACACCATAGAAAAATGGAATTGCTGAAAGGAGAAATAGATCAATTGTTTTTGATTAAGGTAACAACAGGTTTTGAAGGGGCCCCGAAACCCTTTACAATAAGCCAAAAGATAAACAATGAAGAACAAGGAAACAACTATCTGTCAAAAGAGATAGAACACTAAGAGAGGGCTAAACCCAAGATATAACATAAGAATACATTACAAAATTACCAAATAGAAACAAGCTTTGAGCTGATGAAAAGTCTAAAAAGAAAAAACTTCCAGCAACCTAGACTAAACAACTTCTAGCTGATCTTCCAGCATCTGAACTTCAACCATCTGCAGCTCCATACTATGGATTGAGTCCCGTAAATTCTTGATATCTAAAGTGTGGACTTGGGATTTCTTTTTAGTGCTGGAACGGGTCCTAGATCCTAGGCCCGAAGTATGCGATTCCAGAGGGCAATCTTCATCCTGCCTAGCCTTGTCACTGTCATTTCTGTCCAGAAGGGTATATAAGGATTTCAGATTATCTAGGGAATTATTCATACCCATTTTGCTAACCACAGTCAACTTTTTAATAAGAACCTTGTTGTTGTTGATCTTATCATTAATGTTTCTGAGCTTATTATCAACCAAAGTACTGATCTTGGTATCAATATTATTAATCTTATCAAAAACATTATGCCCCTACTCATACATAGTGGCATCATTGCGCATTTTATCAACAATTTCCTCTAGAAAAGTAGTCCTATTCTCCAGATTCTTATAATTATCTTTGATCTCCTTTATTTCATCATGAATCCATTTATCCATGTTATAGCTATTCTCTACTTTTTTACCTGCCATTTGAAGAAAAGAGAAAGTAGCTACCCTTTTGACATTGACCTGACTGTCATGAAGATAATCCTCAAGGCTCCTCTTATTGTAGACATTTTTGTAAGCTGGGTCATTATCCCAGCTGTCATCAAGTTTCTCCCTGTCCATGTTATTTTTCTCATTTTTCTCTGTTTCCTTATCAAGGACTATATCCTCCTCAGTATTCTCCATTTTACCTTTGTCATTCTCCAAATCCCCTGTTTCCTTATGGTGATCATGAGAGTCTTGAATCTGGTCT
The DNA here is from genome assembly GCA_018584345.1 of Thuja plicata. NCBI lineage: Eukaryota > Viridiplantae > Streptophyta > Pinopsida > Cupressales > Cupressaceae > Thuja > Thuja plicata. Next base: position 260,821 of record MU226838.1, on the reverse strand, counting down.
TCTTCATCTTCAATGTTAAGGATGTTATCCTCAAAGTGGGTTTCAATATCCCCGACTCCCTCTGAGAATCCAGAGTGTCCTGCTTCTACTCCTCTTCACTATCCTTATTAACAGTGTGGTCTTCAATATGGGTGTCAATCACATTGTCAATTTCTTCCTTTATTTCCTCCAAATATTTTTCCTCCCAATTTTGGATTTCCTCGAGAGTATCTTTCCCACTCGGAGACACATTGGGAGTCATGTCCTCATTTTTATGTAGCTTTCCAGTGAAACCCTCATCCTCAGATGAAACAATATCTTGTTCATCATCTGTTTTCATTCCTTTAATATCATCATAAATTGATAGAGATATATCCACTTCAATAGGGCCTTTGTAGATTTTTTTAGCAGTTTCCTTACTAGGGATTTTACCCTTAGACTGCTCCAGACTTTTCCTCTTAGTATTCACAATACTTTTAGGGACGGGGTCAGGGATATGATTCTTGATACAGTCAGTAATCAACAAGATTAATCCCTCATGTAACATAGGGGAAGACTTACTCCTATGGTCATTGATGCTATGGTTGAGCGAGCTTAAGAGAAAGAAGGGAAAACAAACCCTAATATTATGATGGAAATGGTTTACCATAACAAAATGATAATTATAAACCTTAGAATACCTTCCGTCCAAAGTGAAGTACTCCATGATGGCCCAGATCACAAATTCCTAGATTTGCTTAATATTAGACAGGTTCACATAATCATTGTCACCCTTCACAAGCATAGCCCTTTCTTCGTTAGTCTTAGGGAATTTTTTATAACCCTTGTTACCTTCTTTCTTGTCTTTCAGAAAATGCTTCCCATCCTTTGGAAGGCCAGTAATTTCAGCAATCTTGTCCAGAGTGAGCTTGAGAGATTTTCCCAAGATATTGATAGTGCCATTCTCCCATCCCTTTACAAAATCTTTCATCACCTCTTTGTCATTTCTATGGAGCCTCTTCATATATCTATGAACATTACCCTTCTTGAGCTTGTTCCACACATCTTTTTCTTCCCTCCATTTACACTCTGCAGGTGCTTCTCTCTTCAAATTGCCACCCATGTCTTCTTCTTCTGCGATTCGAATATTTTCTCTGCTCTGTTTCATGCTATTACTAAGCACACAATGAAAGCCAAAGTTCACAATAACAGAGTACTTAATGATAATCCTGAAACCTTGCATCTTAATTAAGTTATTGGTAATTTGATGTTTCATAATGCGCGACACCGTTTCCGTACCCCTAATCAAATCATCATTAATCAGAATGATTAATGCGAATGACCTCACTTGCCTTATGATTGAGCCTATCATAATTAAGTAATAATTCCACCTCATTATTAATTCTTTCTTTCCCCTTCCACTTGCATGTGATACATTTTTTAACTCCAATGTTGGCTAGACAATCATCCACTTGGTTTGTTTCTCGAAAACAATGAGAGACATAAAAAGATTTTAATTTCAAAGCCACATTATTAATCTTAGCAATGATATGTTCTATGGTCCAAGAAGCTTTATTCTTGCCTCTAATGTTATTGATGATATTTAGAGAGTCTCCCTCAAGCCAAACTTTTTCACATCCCATATCCTCTGCCAGCAAAATAATGTTGAGAGCTGCCATAGCTTCGGCCCTATGGTTAGATTGTGTTCCCAAAGGAGAAGCAATGGCCCCAATGCTATTACCATACTGGTCCCTGATTATTCTGCCTCCTCCAGCAATACCCGGGTTGCCCTTTGCAGCCTTGTCAAAGTTAGCTTTTACCCAACCTTCAGGGGGAAATGTCCAAGTTTCCATAGATCTCTGATTGGTTTGGTTCTTATTTCTGTCACTTTTCTTCTTACCTAATCCCTCAATTTTTGAAACAGAGAAATTTTCTTCCAGTGCCTTGCAAATCTGATTTCCAACAACTTCAGGAGAGGCCTGCTTTTATCTGAAAATTCTATTGTTGCATTCTTTCCAAATTCTCCAGCAGACATGAGGAGGAATGAGGAGCCATTGGTTTTTATCAATAAAGTTTTGAGGCGGGTAATTCCATTGAGCAACAAAATCCTGCCAGACAAAAGGAAAACACCAGCAGATATGCCAATTTTATAAAAATGATCTCCCAAACCTTTCAAGTGAAAGGAAAATGAAGCATAATATGATCACAAGACTCAAAAATTTCAAAGCAAAGACTACATCTATTAAAAATTTGTATACCCCTCCTAATAAGGTTATCAAGCGTCAATGGTTTGTTCTGAATTAAGAGCCAATAGAAGAAGTTAATTTTAGGTATAAGATTTTTGAACCAAAAAAAAGAGCAAGGAGGCCTTTCCTCTCTTTCTGAAAGAAAATTAATAGTAGAGGCCATAGTGTACTTCCCATCAGAGGTAGTATTCCACCTAATTGAGTCCTTAATGTTATCTTTTATGTACCAGGTCTGCAGCTCATGCTGGAGGGAAATGAATCTAGCATCAATATCTCCTAGGTTCTTCCAGCCACTCTCCTGCCAGTAGTCAGTAACTTTGGTACCAATAGCTTCTTTGCTTCTATCAATAATATCTTTCCAATCTTGATTGGTTGACACAGGCACTGAATGGATCCATTCATCATCCCAAAACTCAATTCTACAACCATCTCCTAGTTTTCATCTTTTTTCTTTCACAGTAAGGTCCTTAGTTGATTTTATACTATTCTAAATGAACGAGCCATTAGTGTTGTTGTCTTCCACAATAAAGTCCTCCAAATAATTGTTGTGAAAGAGATACTTACTTTAAATGATAGAATTCCACTCTTTTTGGTCTCCATAAATCCTCCACAACTGTTTAGTCATGAGGGCTTTATTAACTTTTTTAATAGTCCGCAACCCAAGACCTCCCAACTTTTTAGGTCTACAAACTTTTTCCCATGAAACAAGACTCATTCTTTTCTTCTCCTCAACCCCAGACCAGAGGAATATTTTTTGGATTTTTTCAATTTCATTAGAAATTTTATGGGGGATTTTAAATAAGCTCATCGCGTAAACAAGGAGGTTCTAGAGGGTAGATTTTAGAAGTTGGAGTTTTCCAGCATTGCTAAGCAACGCCCCTTTCCAGCCAACAATTTTTTTGTTGTATCTATCAATAAGAGTGTGCAAAAAAATTTCAGGAGGATTGGAGCAGAGGGACAGACCCAGGTAAGAAGAGGGGAATTTTCCAATAGTGCAACCAAGAATATTAGACATTTTTATTTGTCTATTATCAGGGGTATTAATAAAGAAGATGGAACTCTTATTCCAATTGACAAGCTGACCAGTAGCCTCAGTATAGATAGATAGTCCTTTCTTCAAGTTTATGGCCTCTTTAATTGTCGACTCTCCCATGTTAACAGTTTCATCCACAAATTTCTCATGAGAGTAGATGAGTCTTGCTGAGGAAGGTTGAATACCTTTTATTTCCCCCTTTTCCACCATGTTATGATTATACCTCCGAAGGCACTATGCAAGAATTGCAAAGAGGATGGGAGATATAGAATCTCCTTTTCTTGAACCTCTGGAAGCTTTAAAAAAGGGAGAAGATCCCCCATTAAGAATTACAAAGGATGAGACAGTAGTAATGAGTTGCATGATAATTTTGATAACCCCCTTGTTAAAGCCAAAATATGCTAGCACCATCTGCAGAAAATGCCAGTCAACTCTGTCATAAGCCTTTGAGAGGTCCAGTTTCATCATGAAGCCCTATTTTTTATCCTTCTCTAGAGAATGGATGCTCTCATGAACCCCAATGATAGAGTCAAGGATTTTTCTCCTAGGGACAAAGCCATTATGCTGAGGGGAAATAATATTTGGTAGCAGCTAGAGGATTCTAGAGGTAATAAATTTGGACATGATTTTGTAAAGAGAATTGCACAGGATGATAGGTCTAAATTCTTCTACCATGTTAGCTCCATGCTTCTTAGGAATTAGGACCACGAAAGTAGCATTTAATTCCCTGAGAAGACACTTAGACCCAAATAATTCTTTAATAGTTGCTTGAACATCTTGGCTAATAATATTCTAGTATTGCTAGAAGAACATCATAGGGAAACCATCAGGACCCAAAGATTTTTCTCCTTCGAAAGAGAAAACAACATTTTTCATCTCCATATTAGAAGGGATAGGTTGGAGCATCTTATTAAAAACTTCATCTACCAGCTTAGGGATGGCATTAAGAATTTCTTCCTGATTAGGTCTATCCAGATTATTATCCTTTGTAAGCAACTCTGAGAAGTATCTAACCATTTCAGATCTGATTTCTTCCTCCTTCCAGATAGTTTTGCCTTTAGAGTGGAGATTAGTTATCCTATTAATAGCTTTGTGTTTCAAAGCTGTCATATGAAAAAATCTAGTGTTTTTGTCCCCTACCTTGAGCCAAAGAGCTCTAGATCATTGTCTCCAGAAAACCTCCTCCTTGGAAATAATATTATGATAATCCGCAATCAGAGTGTTTTCCTTGGTTTTTGTTTCCTTTGAGAGACCCTCTTTCTGGATGTTGTTCTAAATTTCCTTAATATCATTCTGTAGCTTACCTTTTTGACTAAAAATATCCCCAAACACTTCTTTGTTCCAAAATTTCAAATTGGTTTTAATAGTGTCCAGTTTCTTAGCCATTCTATACATTGCTCTCCCTTCCACCGTGTAATTCCACCATTCCTCAATTTTTTCTTCTAGGTTAGGGTGAGCAATCCACATTCTTTCAAATCTAAAGGGAAAGTTCTTTCTACTCTAGATCTGATTGATGTTTAGGGATATTGGATAGTGATCATATCCAATATGAATCTCGACTAAAAGAGTACAATAATACCTAGTCATCCAGTCATTGGTTAAGAGAGCTCTATCCAGTTTAACCTGAATTAAGTCTTTCCTAGTACGTCTATTAGACCAAGTATAGTCGATGCCCTCCAAGTCAATATTTAACTGAGCTTCCTCATTTATAAATTCCATAAGGTCCTATCTGCTATCAAGTTGGGAGAGAGTCCCTCCCATTTTTCTTCATTCTTGAGTGGAGTGTTGAAATCTTCCATAATCATCCAGCTAGTTTCTTGGAACAGACTACGGAGAGCTTTCAATATTTTCATATAGCTCTTTCTACCACCTCTGGTGTTAGGGGCATAAACATTGATCATATTCAAGCAATAGTTATCCTTAAGATAAGTGATTTTAACCAGAAGAATGTTTTTTCACTATGAATTAAGTTGAACACAATATTTTTGTTATTCCAGAATATCCCTATTCCTCCAGAAGCTCCATTTGAATCACCACCTAGATTTTCATAACCTTTAGAAACATGCACTCTTTCCTATTTCTCTTTAGTCATTTTAGTTTCTTGAATAAGAAGAATATCATGTTTACTATCTCTAACCATATTTCTAAGAACATCCTGTTTGTGGAGGCTATTTAGCCCTCTTATATTCCAAGAGATGAATTTCATCTTAAAGACTTGGGGAACAAATTTTTGGGATGGTATGTTGTTTTCCATCCGCTATATTCTATTTTTCTTCCTATTCTCTTTTCTTCTTTTGTTATTCTCTTCCTTTCTTACTCTTAGGAGTTCCAACATCAGCCTTCATTTGTCTTCTAGTTTGAACTCCCACTAGGATGTGATTTTCTTGTTTTTTGGTTGACTCACATGAATTACTGTTGTTTTGGTCTCCTTTTTTGCCAGAAGATTTATAGGAATTTTTGTGGTTCTTGACTTGTGACCAAGGAGCTTCTTGACTGACCAAGTCAGACTTCAAGAAAGACTCTGGGTTTTCTTCACTCCATAAATCAGCAATGGGGGAAAGAGAGTCATCCTCACTCTCTTCAAAAGAGGTCCTCTTGGGATCAATTTCCCCACTTACTCTGACATTGGGAATGGAAGGCCCAGAAGAGGATGGCAGACTCTTTTCTGAATTAATCAAGATAGTTACAGTATTAGAATATTCTAATCCCTTCAACTTAGACTAAAAAATTTCTTGACAGGAGTCGGTGATAACTTGATTAGGCTCATTCTTTTTATTCAAAGAGTTTATGTTTTCTATTTGCATCATTGCCTCTGATTCATTGGTAGGTTGATCCAGATTAGTTTGGATTGCTGGAATAGCTTCAAAATGATTAATAATCTCCTTTTCAGAGTGGTTCTCCTGAAGAACATGATTGGCATTATCTAAGGAAATTTCAGCAGTAATGACTTTCTATTTCCAAACCTTTTTAGGTTCCCTTTTATGTTCTTCGTTGTCCTTTGTTTTTTTAATCCGGCAGTTTTTAGCCCAATGACCAACTTTTTTGCAAGAGAAGCAAGAAAAAGGAAGTGATTCATATTCAATAGTTTGGATGTACTTACCCAATTTGGAGTTGATAGTAATGACCTCTGGGAGATCCATCTTATGGTGTATGTTCACACATATTCTGGCATAGATTAATCTAGATCTGGCAGCCATCATTGGATCAATCAACAACAGTTCCCCAAATGCATTCACTAGACCAAAAAAAACATCCTTGTTCCAGTATTCCATTGGTAGACTAGGTAATCTCACCCAAACTGGGGCTATCTAAAATATCTCTGCATTTAGATCCAGATTCGTTACCCCTTTTTGAAGAGCTAATGATGATTTTCCAAACATCCAAGGTCCTCCACATAGCACCTTTGATAAATCTTCCATATTTGAGAAAAAAAATGAGAAAAATCCCTTTGGCATTGCTGCTATGTCTACTTGTCCCTTGAGTTTCCATTTTTGATAGGTAAACTCCCTAACTATTTCAATATTAGGTCTTATCCCCGTAAACTTGCCGACCAGAGTAAGAGCCATCAAGGACATAGTATGATCGACAAGGGGATTAGGGATTGTTATACCAAAACAACCCTTTCTGATATCCAAGGTATTTCTAATTTTTGGAAAAGAGGATTTTCCTGATGGTTTGATCCCAAATAGTGACAACCAGCTTCCTTTAAGAGGTCTCTTGTTTAGGGTTTGAACATTTGGATCATTCAAGGCACCTTTAGATGAGAATTCTGGCCCACCGTCTCGGAAGGGAGGATCCTTGACATTATCTGAATCTTATGTGGAGCCCTCCTCTATTGATCTTCCCACATCCTTCTGATCACCTGTAGCAGCAGATGCCTGGATTCCTCCAACATCATAGTTCCCGCCATCGCAAGAATTTGGATTCCTTCCTACCCGCCCTTTCTCTCCAGCTCCCACTCCCGCTCCCACTCCTTCCATCTATGCAAGACATTGATGATTGAGAAGAGCATCAATCAAAATTATTGGAGGAAACCTATTAGTACTACTATCTACACATTAAACAGAGTACAACTGAAGAAGGACACAAAGAAGATGCCCTATGAGCTTTGGTATGGTCATACACCCAATGTAAGTTACTTTAGAATCTTTGGTAGTCAATGTTATATTTTGAAGGATGGAAGAAATGGAAAACTTGACTCCAAAAGTGAAGAAGGTATCTTTCTAGGGTAATCAACCAAAAGTAAGGCTTATAAATGTCTTAACAAGTCATCTAACAAAATCCTTGAAAGCACAAATGTGAAAATAGATGAATTTGTAGAAAAGAATGATAAAAAAAGTAGAAAAGAACCACATGACTATAACAGGTTTGTTTATACAGAACCTGACACTCTACCCGAGCAACAGTGTGTCACTCCCAAGAAATAGAACATTGCATCCGAGCATCAGGCTGCAATTACCAAAAATTAGGAAAATCCTCAAGATGATGTTATGAGCGATGGAGATCAGAATGAAGGTCAAGAAGATGATCAAAATGATGAAAAAAGAGCTAAAATGAAACTTCCCAAGTATGTCAGAAGACATCATCCAAAGAATCAAATCACAGGAGACAAGAAGGCTGGAATGAGAATAAGAAGTAAGTCACTAAACACTAGATGTTTACTTTGTGATTTTGATCCTAAATCTATTAATACTACACTTGAGAATGAAGAATGGGTCAGTGCTATGAATGAAGAAATAGAACAGATTAAGAAGAATGGTACATGGATACTAGTATCGAGACCAGATGACAAGAATTTCATCGGTACCAAATGGATATTTAGAAACAAGCTGAATGAGAATGGAGAAGTCACAAGAAACAAAGCAAGGTTAGTATGCAAGGGATATGCACAAGAAGAAGGTATTGATTATGGAGAAAAATTTGCACCCATTGCTAGAGTAGAAGGAGTTAGAATCTTACTTTCTTATGCTGCATTCAAAGGATTCAAGGTATACTAGATGGATGTCAAATCTATATCCTAAATGGAATACTCGAAGAAGAGGTATACATTGAACAACCAGAAGGGTTTGTTGAGCCAGACAAGAGAAACATGGTATGTAGAATACATAAAGCCTTGTATGGATTTAAACAAGCACCTAGAGCCTAGCATGAAAGACTTCACTCCTATCTCATTAGCATAAAATTTGTTAGGACAAGTGAAAATAACAATCTGTACTTAAAAGAAGATACTGATGGTAATATTCTGATTGCTGAAATTTTTGTTGATGATACCATTTTTGGGGGAAATGAACTGTTATGAAAATCCTTTGCTATTGAAATGAGAAAAGAGTTTTAAATGTCTATATTTGGGGAGATAAAATTCTTTCTTGGTCTATAGATTCTTCAACAAGATGTAGGCATATATATCACTCAGTCCAAATACATCAAGGAAGTGCTGAAGATATTGAAGATGGAAGATTCCAAACCAGTTGTAACACCTATGGCTACTAGATGTAAGATGACAAAAGAAGACAAATCCAATGAGGTAAATCAAACCTTGTATAGATCAATGATTGGAAAAATAATGTATGTTGTTCATACCAGACTAGATATAGCACATGCAGTTAGAATAGTTGCAATATTCTCTGCCAATCCCAAAGAATCACATATGACTGCTGTTAAGAGAATTCTGAGATATTTGAAGAACACTGAGGACTATGGCTTATGGTATAAAAGAGAAGGAACATATGAGCTACAAGTCTATACAGATGCTGATTGGGCTGGAGATATTGATGAGTGAAAGAGCACAATTGGAGGAGCATTCTTCATGGGTGACAGACTTGTCACATGGATCAACAAGAAGCAAGGATGCATCTCTCAGTCTATCGCAAAAGTAGAGTATGTGGTTGCTGCTGCAATTTTCTCCAATATTACATGGATCAAATAGTTGCTGGAAGGTAGGAATATGAAGATTCTTGAACCAATAATTATCTACTATGATAATACCAGTGTAATTAACATTTCTAAAAATCTAGTCATGCATGCTAAGACTGAGCATATTTCTATCAAGTATCACTATTTGAGAGAACAAGTGCAAGCAAAGGAGGTGATATTGGAATATGTTCAATCAAAGGAACAATTAGCTAATATATTCACCAAGCCATTACCGAAGGATACATTTGAATACTTGAGACAGAGACTAGGGGTCCACCCCTTGTCTATCAGTTAGTAAGCTAACTAGGAGGATTGCATGAGTCTACACATAATCTAAAGATCATTCTTGTTGATGCAAACACTGAGATGAACAACAACATATACATCTGTACATAGTAAGGTACAAGTATGCATCGAATACCAGAGACATTGTATCATTGATGGATAGGGAAATTCAAGAATATATTATAAAGGGATGGAGGATGATATAAAAAGTTTTTGTTTGGAATTTTTGTCAAAGGGAGAGATTATTTCATTATCATAATGGAGAGATTATCTCATTGATTAGAAAATATTATATCATTATTCATAAAGAGAAGTTCTTGAGAATCACAAGAAAGAGTTAATCAATATTTAAAGGGAGAGAAATTGATTACATATGAAATATCCATCTAAGGGAGAGAAGTAACAAAGGTAGAGAGTTCATACAAGAGAGAAATTGCTGTCAAAGGAAAAAGAGATTATCAAGAAGAGGAATAGTCAAAGTAGATCTCATATCAGAACAAAGACAAAAGATGCTGCATCTATCTAGTGAAGGGATTGAATATTGAAGACAACCATTTTTCAAGAAACAAATCTAAGCTATTTGAGCTTACCGAATGCCAGACATTTGTAATAGTGTTTAGAAGAAGAAGATCGTGGTGACAAGATCATGCGTACGATTCTAACAAAGGCGTCTAATTCATTTGTTCATTTACATATCATGTTTTTCAGTTTATCATCCATGAATTTGTTGGAAAAACAACACTCTTCGAGCTGAGCAATAAGTTCAAGATCATCTATCCTCAAGCGAGGTTCCATAACAAGATATTTGAAATTCATGGTTCTAGAAAAAGATGAATCAAGAAGCGATGAATAGATGAAAATAGAAGAAGATAGACTAGATAATAAAAGGAAAATAATCAAGAAGATGTGAAGGTCTTAGGAGGAAGAGGAAGAAGCATGAAAGAAGAAAGATATGAATGGAAATGGAAGACTAAGAAGACATGGAAGATGCGGAAGAAAGAAGACCAAGAGTCATCTTGTGTAAATTGATACCATTTAAGTTCATTTGAATATTGAGCAACATGTCATAACCACTTGAG
>MU226838.1:200815-241366 GCA_018584345.1 Thuja plicata | reverse complement strand
TATTTCTTGGCTATTCAACTAAAAGTAAAGCATATAAGTGTTTGAATTCTAACACTAACAAAATTGTGGAAAGTGCAAATGTTAGAATTGATGAATATGCAGAAAGAAATGAAGCAGAAAGCACACAGGAACCCAAAAGTTACAAATCATTTGTCCATCTGGATGAGGAAGATTCTAATGTATTACCTGAACCTAAGAATGAGGTTGCCGAGCAACAGCTAGCACCTGCCGAGTCACAAAATGAGGTTGCTGGGCAACATGAGGTAATTGCCAAACTATCTGATGGAGATGTCGAGACACATAATCAACCTGAATTGAACAAAGATAATGAATTGAAGAAAGAAAAGAGCCTACTCTAGAAAAGTATGTGAGGAGGCACCACAAACCTAATAAAATCATAGGATCAAAGGATTCTATAGTTATGACAAGAAGTAAGTTGAGAGACGGTAAATGCTTGTTATGTGATTTTGAGCCTAAAATAGTAAAAGATGCCTTAGAAAATGAAGACTGGATACAAGCCATGAATGACGAGATTGAATAGATTGAGAAGAATAAGACTTGTATACTTGTACCAAGGCCGAATGACAAAAATGTAATTGGTACTAAGTGGGTATTCAGAAATAAGCTGAATGAACATGGAGAAGTAACAAGGAATAAAGCTAGACTGGTATGCAAGGGTTATGCACAAGAGGAAGGAATTGATTATGGAGAAACATTCACCCCAGTTTCAAGATTGGAAGGAGTCAGAACATTACTTGAATATGAAGCCTACAAAGGTTTTAAAGTTTATCAGATGGATGTAAAGTTAGCATTTCTAAATGGAATATTAGAAGAAGTGTACATTGAACAAGATGATGGATTTGTTGATCCAAGCAAGAGGAACATGGTTTGCAGATTACACAAGGCACTAGATGGACTGAAGCAAGCACCAAGAGCATGGTATGAGAGATTGCACAATTATTTGATAAAGATTGGATTTACAAGAACCAACGACAACAACAATCTATATTTGAAGACAGAGCAAATTAAAAGGTACTTTATTAGCTAAAATTTTTGTTGATGACATTATATTTGGTGGAAAACATGTGTTATGCCAAACATTTGCAAAAGAGATGCAAAATGAATTTGAGATGTCTATGTTTGGTGAAATCAAATTCTTTGTTGGCCTGCAAATATATCAATTGAAGAATGGTATCTATATTACTCAATCAAAATATGTCAAGGAGATACTCAAAACTTTTGGCATGAAAGAATCAAAACTAGTGAGTACACCCATGGACATAAGTTAACAAAAAATGATGATACAAAAGAAGTGAATCAAACCCTTTACAGGTCAATGAATGGAAAGCTACAATATGTTGAACACAACAGACCTGATATTGCTTTGGCTATTGGAATTGTTGCAATATTTTATGCCAATCCCAAGGAAACTCATATGATGTCAGTAAAAAGAATTCTAAGATATTTGAAAGAAACAAATGAATATGGTCTGTATTACAAGAAGAATGATAAGTTTGAGCTCATATTTTACACTGACTCTACTTGGGCTGGAAATACGGATGACAGGAAAAGCACCAAAGGTTGAGCATTTCTTCTAGGAAAGAGATTGGTTTCATGGAAAAGCAAGAAACAAAAGTGCACCTCACAATCTACAACTGAAGCTGAATATGTGGCAGCAACAGTCAACTGTTCTAATATTGTATGGTTGAAAATACTACTAAAAGGTATGAAAGAAGAAATCACAGAACTAGTTGTTATATATTGTGATAACATGAGTGCCATCAATATTTCTAAGAACCCTGTGATGCACTCCAAGACAAAGCATATAGCTATCAAGTATCATTACTTGAGGGAGCTAGTTAAACACAAGGAAGTGAAACTAGAATATGTGAATACTAAGGAATGGTTATAAGACATATTTACAAAGGCACAACCCAAAGATACTCATGAGTATCTGTGAGGTAAATTAGGGGTGATTCCCCTAACTGAGGCTAATTAGTTCAGAATGGTACTGTTGCATCAACTGTCATATTCAGAATATTTGACACATTGATGTACATGTAGTCACACTTTAGGAAGCTGCCTAAAGCTGTGAAAGAAAGAAAAGAACAGAAAAGAGGATCAGTCATAAACAAGATGATAGGAACAACATGATATTGAGTTAGAATAGAAGAATTTGCATGATGAAGATGTCAACGTCTTTGGAATTGTTGTCAAAGGGGGAGAAGTTTACTGAAAGAGGATAATTTCCTATACTTAGAGAAAAAGGGAGAATATACCGAAAGAGAGAGTCTAAAGATGAATAGAAATAGAAAGATTTCAGTGTGATTATTGAAACATAGGGAGAAATGCTTTACAAGATGAGAATCAGAATGAAGCTAAAGAAATTAATGAATATTTGTTCATATCAAGGAACACAGACAAACTTTTTGGATTGTATGGTAATTATGTTTGTAAAATTATTGTTTTATTATTTAGTGTTGCCATCAATGCCAAAGAGGGAGATTGTTGGAAAGATACAATGGAAACAATTGTTGTTTTGTTATTGATGTCAAACCTTAACTTGTGAGACTATTGCTATCTGTTTGAGTACCATATCTATTGATTTTTGAAGAATATTTGAAGGCAAGGATAACAAGAAGACCGAGCAAAATGTTTGAGTTATGGGAAATTGCAAGGGTACTTGATCAGTTGGCACATTGGCAAAGTAATTTATTGTTTATCTATTACACTAAGTCAAGATGTCAGTTTACTGGGAACAATATATGCCGAGTGAAGTTTGTGTCGACCGAGCACCAGTGTATGCCGAGCATAATTTCTAGTATCAACCGAGCATAGTAAATTGTCAAGGAAAATAGTGATGACCGAGTGGAAGAACACAATGTTGGCCGAGCAGTAGTATTTTGGTAAATATTGAGATTAGAGATCTCTGGCTGACATAATTGAATTTATTGGGATATGTAAAGTTAATTAAGGATAAGCACGACTGGTCCACACTATTTAAATGCATGGGTAACCGTAATTAATGCATGGATCCAAGATTTAATTAGTGATTGCTTTGGAGAAAAAAATTAAATGTAAAGATGGAAAGATCCATTGGATCTGACCTAACCTAGGATTTACGATATTGATTAAGCGGCAAAGATTTATTTTACCTAGATGATGAGGTATAAGATAACCTCAAGGGGTTATTCAAATATGTATGTGAAAAGTGTATGCAAGAGGATTTCATGGTTAATTGATTGATTGGCATGATCTAGCAAAGAAGGCTGAACAAAGAAGCAGAGAGTTACGAAAGTGATTGCTTGATAGATTTCCAAGAATATCTAAAGATTGAAATGAGAATGGAGGCCACTTAGTGAATTATCATAAGAGATGAATAGGATCTAGATTTTCAAAGTAAGTTGTATGTATCAGATCACACCTGGTGATTACTTTCTAACTAGTGTATCTGTCAAAATCATTTAACCAGGTTGACCTAACAATAATTGTATAAATTCTTTGAGTAAGGTGACATTCAGGTGGAATGTTCTAAGACCTCTAACAAGGCCACTCCTGATAGGGTGATTAAGTCCTTTAACCAGGTCACATTTAGCAATGTGTTTTGTAACCTTTAACAAGGTTGGCTCCTAGCAGAGCTCACTTCAGAAGAGTGAAAACTTGGTAGCATGTTACTAGTGGTTTTTCCTAATTTGGGTTTCCACATTAAATACTGGTGTCAACTTGTGTGAATGTTTATGTTTTATTTTACTGTTAAGTTTCTACAAGTTGATTACATTTAAACAGTAAACTGCATATTTATGTTGTTGATTTATGCTATTACTGCCGAGCAAATCTGAGTTGTTCAAATTCCTATAAAGTTTCAATTGGTACATATAGACCCAAGGATAACTGATTCACCCCCCTCTCAGTTATTCATATACATTATAAAAGCTTCTACCTGACCCTCTTCCTCTACTAGGACCTCCTTGATTAACCCTACCTCTGGTATAACCCCCTCTTGGAGTAATTTCATTGCTATGCTCTGTCAATTTAGTTTCACCTTGGTTTCTTTTCTCATTGCTTGTGCCTTGATAACCTCCTCTTTGACCCCATTGGTCTCTTCCTCTACCTCTACTTTTGAAGTTAGAGTCACCTTTCTTTCTATTCTTTTCCTCCACCTTTAGAGCTAGTTGGTTACACCTTTGAATTCTAGTTGGTATCCATAAACTTATCTCTTCTTGGATGTTCCACTTTAAACCCTCCAAATACTTTTCCACCTTTATTGTTTCTTCTTCTTGCTTCTTGGACCTAAGACACAATCTCTAAAACTCCTCTGTATAAGAGGCCACATCCATGTCTTTTTGCTTCAGATTTTGCCTTTTCCTATGAAGTTGAATCTCATAGTCCTCTGGTAGATATTTTTGTTTTAGCTTGGTCACAATTGCATTCAAATTTTCTATAGGATGCTTTCCCATTCTAATCCTCTCATCTTGAATATACTTCCACCATGTCAGTTCTGACCCTCTGAGTCTTGACTTGGCCACCTTGAGCTTCTGTTCCTCTCTCACACCTTCACATTTGAAATGGTTCTCCATTCCTTCAATCCAATCCATCACTACTTCAATGTCCATCTTCCCACTAAACAAGGGTATTCCTTCCAATGCCTTTCCTTCGAGTGCTTTGATGACCTTCAAGAATAACTCTTCATTCAATTCAGGGATGAAATCCTCTTCATCTACTTTCTTCTTACCTCTATCATGACCTTCTAGGTCTTTGTTCCTAGCTGCATTAGCAACTTCTTCTAGCCTTATCTTCATTCCTTCTAAGGATTCTTCAAGGAGTCTATTCTTCTCCATTTTCTCATCCACCTCTTTAGCTAGCTCTGCATTAGTCACCATATTTGACTCTCCCACTGATTCACCAGTAGTTGCAGACATACAATGTTCTCCCAAATCTTTAACCTGCTCTGACACCAATTTGATGTAACTACAAGCCTTTCTCACACCCCTAACTTCCCTTAGGGTCTACTGTAGGTCTCTTCTCTAGCCTAACTTTTCTTCTTTCCTAAACCTATCTTCCAAGGATGCTTTCCTCAAGATCCTTCACCAATTTAGCTTGAGTACACCAACAAAGAAAAAAAATCATTCATCACATAGCCATATAGAGGTCTTCTTGCACCTCCTTCACTAAATGCTCCAACATGTTAAAGATCAATCACATATGGAGAGGTAGGTAATAACATGTCAATTAGATCCAATTCCAATGTCTCCAAACATAATTTGCGACAAGACTCTAATTGAGTTCAAGAAAACAATACAAATGCACCCAAATAGGGCTACAAGAAATTAGGCCTAATTAGTCACCTTTTTGCCTATAACTTCCAAATCTTCTTAAAAATATGAAAAAAATATTCCATATACTACCACCCTTTTGAAAAAACTATAGGATTTAGTAGGTTTTGCTTCCCCAAACTGTCAGTACAGTGGGTTGCTACAAACATGCCTAAAATTAAGGGTTTTAAAGCATTTGGACTATCTGCATAAGGGTTTACATTCTTTGCATAAAAAACTCAACACCCAACATAATCCTTGGGAATGGGGCTTCCTTATCCATCTATCTCCTCTCCAGTGTCTTAGATTGAAGCATTCAATGCATTCAATCAACTGAAATGCTCTTGCAGTGCTCTGTGTTCCCTAGCCATGCATAATTGGCTCGCCTAGGGAATCACTGTAAAAATAGCATACAAGATCTCCAAGGCCCATCCTTCTACAAATATATTTTACAGAGAGTCATCTCACCTATTCCAAGAGCTCTGGCAAATTCCATGGTGGAATGATGAGCTATGACTCCATTTCCAAAACCTGCCTGGTTCAGACCATGAACAGGGCTTACAACAAAAGATTTTACAAAACTACTAAGATTCAAACAAAATTCCTAAACAATGCCACAAAATATCCAAAATACACCTACCCTATCATATGCACAAGTTACAGTATGAAAACTAATCCATTAAAATGCTTCAAACAAGAAAAAGTCTTTAATTACTCAGAAAAGTTGTAATCACAGAAATTGCTCATTCACCAAAACTTCATCCAACCTCATACAAAGGTCAAGATAGGCCTTATATAGTTGACCCTAACCCAAACTCAATGGTTTTAGATAGTCAGAAACCAAAATTCTCAAAAATTCATTATTGCAAGAAATGTTGTCAATGACAACATTGACAACTTTTACAACTTTTGAATTCTTCCATACAAAATTGGTCAAAAACTTAAGAAACTTAACCAAAATCATATCTAGTATAAGTAAAACATCAAATAGGTCTCCTAAATACTCCCTTGTCCAATTTGACCCCTCAATGCACAAAATGCATAAATGTCACTTTTGCCACAACATTGGCAACATACACACAACTTGGTGAATTTGGACAACCTTTTCAAATAAGGTCACTAATTACCTAATGAGGCATCCTAACCTATCACACACATCCTAGGACCCATATAGTCCCATTATTTCACTATTAGTTTGGCTAAGACCACTACAAGCTAAAAATCAAACTAAAAGCCCTAGGTTACCATTTAGCCTTACCTAGGCGCTCCTGCACCACACTACAAACAATAGTATAAAATAAAAGGAAACTTTTAGAACCATAGAGAAAAGAAGGAAGTCATACCAAAGGTAAGGATGCAGATAATAAGGAATAATATCCATGCCACTGGCAAGATAATAGAAAAAAGTAGGCTAAAATATTTAAGACAATGCTATTAGAGGATCTAATGGAGGAATATTAGGAACCATTGAGAAGGAGGTGGATAAAGAACCAGTAGGAAAGGAAGATAATGATTCTAGAAGCAAGAATAGAGAATCATAAAAAAGAGAAGAAGTTCTTTTTTGACAAAGGAGTTATCAAAACAAAGAAAGTAGATGATTTGGAAGGAAAAGACAAAGAGCCTCGAGGTGATAGTGTGGAGCTTTCAGTGAGAGATGAGGATGACTAAGAGCTAGAGTGAGAAGGAGAAAGTGAGTATGAAGAAGAGGAGTGAGAGATCATGGAGGAAAGTAAGATAGAGAAAAATCAACCAATTTTTTTAAAAAAAGTTGTTCGTAAAACAAAAAGGCAAAAGGGGGCCAAAATAATACAAGAAAAAGTTAGAAATAATGGCTCTAATGCCAAAGGTCAGAGAAGGAGATCATCCTTCCCAAGGAGAAATAAAGGCCCTAACCTACAATATTAGGAGGATTAATGCTTCTAAAAAATGGTGTTTGGTCAAATGTCAGATTGATCAAGCTAGAATAGATTTAGTATTATTGTAGAAAATAAAAGTAGAGACAAAAATGATAAAAGAATGAAGAACTTGAGAAAATAAAATGGTTGTTTTGTGGGGGCCAATAGAGCTTCTAGAGGCTAAGGATTAGTTTGGAATCCCTTAAAGTAGATGGATAATAGGTGGAAAATAATCAGAATGGGATGGTGGTCAACTTCTCTTGGCAAATGAATTATAGTTTTCATGTAATAAATGTGTATGGACCAATATCCAATGTTAATAAAAGGATTATCTAGCAAGCAATAGAAAACAAAAATTGAAAACCTTACATAGAGAAAAGGTTATAGTGGTAGGAGATTTTAATGTAATTTTGAATAATATAGAGAAGTGGGGAGGTCTGCCCTAATTATCCCAAGTTAAGTTAGATTATCAAAACTATGTAGGCCTGAGAATGACACCTTTACTTGAACAAACAAGAGAAAAGGATTAACTAATGTTGCAAAAGGATTGGTTAGGTTTTTCATAGCCGCGATTGGGAAAATCAACCAACTTCTTATGAAACATGTATTCTTCTCTTTTCAGGCTCTGATCATTTTTTTGATGTAACTTCACATAAATCTTGAAGAACCCCCAATAAAATTCTCATTCAAGTTTGAGAATATGTGGCTAAGGGATAGAAGTTTGAGAGACATGATCAAAGGTTGGTGGAACAAAGTTGGGGTTGAGAAAAACTCAGTTCACTACAACAAATTAGACAATTAGCTCCCTTTTTTGCTTCCACCCACTTTTTAATGTATTTTTCTCTAATTTTTTGAAAAGACGAAGCTATTTTTTGGGATGACATTATTTGCGTTGGAAAAAAGAAGTCCTCGAATCATGTGCTAATTAGCTCCTAAATTAGTAGTATCTAATTTAGCGCCTAATTTAGTGGCTAAATTAGCGCCCAATTTAGTGGCTAAATTAGCGCCCAATTTAGTGCCTAAATTAGCACCCAATTTAGCACTTAAATTAGTGCCTAAATTAGCTCTTATTTTAGTAGCACGTAACTAAGCGCCTATTTTAGCACTTAAGTTAGCTCCTAAATTAGCACCCAAGTTAGCTCCTAAATTAGTGGTGTCTAATTTAGCGTCTAATTTAGTGCCTAAATTAGCTCCCAATTTAGCACCTAAATCAGTGCCTATTTTAGTAGCACCTAACTTAGCACATATTTTAGCACCTATTTTAAAACCTAAATTAGCACTTAAATTAGTAGTGCCTAATGTAGTGCCCAAGTTAGCACCTAATTTAGTGCCCAAATTAGTGCCTAAATTAGCGTCTAAATTAGCATTATGCATTATAAAAGCCCCAAAACTATCTTTATGCATGCATGTATGCATCACATGGGCTCCAAAACTGACGTAGAACCACTCCTAAAACTGCTTCAAAAATGTCCATAATTCATGCAAAAAAGAACCCCCCTCATAGACTATCCAAAACTATATTCATTGATTGTTCCTGCAGCCATTGAAACCTTGTTGTGCAACTATTCCTGCAACCATTGGAACTATGTTTTGTGACTGTTCTTTCTCCTCATAAATTCCTTGTTATATCAAATTTCAAATTAAAATAAATTTATGAACTCTATAAACCTTCATTGAATTGGAAGAGATAACTGAATGTCCCTTTGTTTCAGATGTGTCAATTCTTATTTTGCCCTCTAAATTGATAAAATTATACTATTGATCTTGTACTTTCCTCACTAACTGCAATGAGGATAAAAAATTGTACTATTGTCTCCTATTTGTTTTCCCACTTTTTTCCCTAACCATAAAAATTTCAGAGAATTCTACCCTTAATGAGGTTTCATTGACCTTTATTGTAAATGAACAAAAGGCGTTCCTTCAAATCAAAATCTGATGAGGCCTTGAAGTTGTGTTGCTTTCCTTGCAAATTTAAATGTAAACTCTGATGCAACAATCATTTTTAACAATCGACGCTATCATATCCTTGCTTAGTCCGTTAGCATTCTCCTTGACTGCATGAACTGAAGTGAAAGATCTACGTCAAAACTCTCTCCAAGAATCACTACAAAAAAATTGGCAATTAACGCCTAAAATAGCGCTGGCTTTTAGTGTATTTTGTGCCAAAATAGCGCCTTTGTGTTGGAGCAAAAGTCGGCACAAAAGCATCTCCAGCCTTTGGCATTGAGTTTTGCGTCGAGTTTTGTGCCATCTTTTGCACTCTATTATGTATTCGCAAAAATTATAAAAGATTAATTGACATTTCTGACCCTCATTATTACTAGTAATAAATCCATAAAATTCAAGATGATGTTTCAGACACCTGTAGCATTATATTACTGATTCTGTGTTTCTTGATGGTTACTTTGTTTCTAATACATGTCTTATTGATGTTCCTATGTTTGCATGAATCACTGATCTTCAACGCCATCTGATTGTTGTTATTACAAAACATTTTGGTCTCGTAATCATTATCTTTATTCCACCTTGTGTCATTGGTATCATTAAATCACTACTATAGTCTAAAACTGTGATGCAACTAAATGATCAATTAATATTTAATTAAGTGTTTCTTATGAACACTTAATTAATATTTACAATTAATATCATGCAGAAAATAAAATAACTACTAATCTCAATTTGACTCTTCGAGTATGCAAACCTTATATCTCCCTTATTTATTTGATTTATGAATAAATTAATAACAACATTTATTAGAGTGATATTTGACAAATTACTTCAACAAATGTCACTAAGTAGTTTATTAAATTAACACATAAATTTATCACAAGTAGTTTACTAATTTATCACAGGTAGTTTATTAAATTACCACTTAACCAATATTAAATTACAATTAAAATAATGCAAAAAAAAAAACATAACACTCATATTTTATCAAAAATATTATTTATTAAATAATTAAATCTTGTCATTTAATAAATATTAATTTAAAACAATATTTACTAAATAATAAGATTAATTCATTAATGAATATTACAAAAACAACAAGCCAAAAAGGAAATAACTCTCCAACAAATGAGCCTTTAGCTCATACTTATACTTTTCACATCCAAATGCATTTTGAGGAGAAATAACTCTTGAGTCAAATGCAGTTAATCAGGCATGTTTTGAGACCCCCAAATAGTTGTAAACATGCAAAATAGTGACCAAAAAGTCATGCCCAATCAATATCATCATAAAGGCCCCTACTAAATGTAATCTTATCCCTCAAAAAAACTCATAAAGGCCTTTGAACAGTAATAACTTCTCAAAGACTTTAGCAACTGCATCATTATAACTCTTGGATTTGTTATAACTCCGTAAAATATTTGTTTGACCTTTTTAAAAGTAAGAATAAAATATCTACTTTGCGACATATTTAATAATTATTAAACGATTTATAATTAATTACTTTAATAAATAGTAGTTATATTAATATTATTAAGTAATAATTAAATCGTTTGATAATAATAATAATATAATAAATATTTATTAAAATTAAAATTATAAATTATTTTAATAATATTAATAAATGATTTAAAATGCAAAGTAAATATTTATTTTTTGCCTTTTATAAAAACCAAACACCATATATTGCAAATTTAATAATATCAATACAAAAAATAATTACAATTTCATCTTTTTAAATTGTTATTATTAAATTTGAAAAAAACACAAAAATCATAGGGAAATTACAAGTGATAAAGATTATCACTTAATAAAGCATCTAGAAAATTCTCCTTCACACGGGGTATTTGGCCATGAGATTTTTTAAAAATAAAGGCAGGAAAATCCTTTCATTTTGACGATGATATTGTTAGAATGATTCAGAATAATCGAGTGGGGGGGAGGGGGGGTGTGAATCAGTTATATTAGGTCCAGATGTGCCAATTCAACTTAAAAACACTTTAACCAACTCATATCCACTCAGTAATCCACTCGGTCTCTATACCATATAATCCAGAACATAAACTTGCAGTTTACTATCCTAATGTAATCAACTTGCAAAATATAAACTCTTAACAATACAACACATCAAATGACATTCACACAAGTATGACACCAGGATTTAACATGGAAACCCAATATGGGAAAAACCACCAGTAACATGCTACCAATTTTTCACTCTTGTGAAGTGAGCTCTGTGAGAAGCCAATCCTGTTAAAGGTTGCAATGCACACTGTTAAATGTAATTTGGTTAAAGGATTTAATCACCCTATTAAACGTGAGCCTTGTTAGAGGGCTTAGACCATTCCATTAGAATGTCACCTTGATTAAAGGATTTACAATATGACTATTAGGTCAACCTTGTTTGGAGACTTAGCAACAAAACTGGTTTAGGCTATACCGAGCATGGAGAATTATCAAATCAAGATGAAAAAGGAATGTCTACGCAAATACAAAGCCAAACAAGCCCTCATGCTATCATTGTGGAAAACCAGGTCATGCATCAAATGTTTGCAAAAACAAAGCAAAAGGTATTCCCAAATCCACTTCTCAATTCAATAGAGATTGTTTTAATTCTAACAAGCATGGACATCAAGCACATGAATACATATCAAAGCTGAATAAACCACAGAAGAAACCCTACACAAAAAAATATGGTCATACTTGCAACATGCATGGTCACACATCACAAGAATGCATAACTAAGAAGAAGCAAATCTGGAAGCCTAAAGGACAGGAAAATGCATATCAACCTAGAAGACAAGGTAATGAATGTACTTGGGATTATAACACTTGGGTAAATTGCACAACATGTGGTAGGTATGGACATATTGGCGCTAACTATATGAGAAAGTGAAGGGGAAAATATAGAAGCTGGACAAATTTTGGAATGACATGTTTGTACTGTCATAAGGTTGGTCATTTAAGTAAAGATTGCAGAGACTGAGTAACAGAAACAAGCACCTTTGGAAATGGAAACACAATTAAAGATATTATGTGGATAAGGAATACAATGTGGAGGAAAGCATCCAATGACAATACTGGACCAAGCACAACAGTCGGTGACACCTCATCCAATAGATTAGGTGATTCCACCACCTCCACCTAAGCAATGCAAGTAAGTATGGAATTACAATTTGTAAAGTTATATATTATATCAGTTCCTTATAGTCACTGAGTGAATTCCAAATAAACATGAATTAAGATGCACTACGGTATTATATTTTTGCTAACGTGAAACTAGTTTAGTCGGTTTATCTGTACCTAGTAAGAAACTCTAATCCATGAACATGTGAAAGACAACCGAGTTGATTAAGTCAACCAAGCACTTGTAGTACTCACCGAGCTGAGGTATCTTTTGTATTAACCAAGTGATTTGTTTTTCAACTGAGTGGTTGGTGACAAGCATTTATTGCACCAATTAGGGTATTTACTATAAATTTATGAGAAGTGAACTCATTCGTTCACACAATGATCAAAGAGAAAAGTAGAGAGATAAAGAGAAAAATTACAACAGAGCATTTCACAGAGACTCAAGCATGTTATGAGAAGTTGTCGAGTATATCAAGTAAGTTTTTGCACTTACCGAGCTATCAGTCACATTTGTTGGAAGCCCTAAATTTGTAAAACTCGATGACATCTTCATCTTGAACCATGAAAGGCAAGAATGAAAAAAGCAAGAAGGTAATTTTGATCAAGAATTCAACATGCACTAAACCCAACTACAAATTTCATCCAAAGGTTGCTACACAACCCGACGACAAAGGCATGTTCTCTGCGATACCGCCTAGGGTTCTACTAGTTCAAGATGTGAGAGCCTATATACATTGCAAAATTAATGAGATAAGTGATTTTGAGCTTATTTTGACATATAAGGAGCTTAGCAACAATGGGAAACTAAAGGATGATCACAAACATCTGGAAGTAAAAGGGTTAACCAATGCCCTACTATTCCCAAAAGAGTTTAAAATAGAATGGATTCATATTGTACTGAGCCAAGTACATGATGGAAAATTATGGCTAGATGAACCTATGAAGATCACAAAGGACATGATACATGCAGTCATCAGGTATCGTACAATAGATAAAACAAAATCCCTAAGGCACCAGGCCAAAACTGAGATTGAAAAGTTAACAAGAGCCGAGTGGGATGGTAGAGGTCTGAGGATCAATACAATCAATGATGCTGAACTAAGATTTAAAGCATATGTCATTTCATACAAGATCTTTCAATCTAGAAGACCCAACAATGTCACATGTGGAGCAGTTGACATTGCATACAAAACTATGAAGAAGGGTTTGCAACTCAACCTAGCCAAGTTATTGTTGAGGCAATTGGAAGAGAACATGAGAACAATCAGGTCGACATGTTCAAATACATGCAACTTTGGTTCTTTAATAATGTGTATATTTTTCTATTTACAAAATTTCTTTCCCTGCGTTGGTAATGTCACTTGGGACATCAACCGACCAATCAGTGTGCAAGTTGGTGAATTCATTAAGAATCTAGGAGTGAACTTTGTACTTTTTATGTGAGATTATTTCAGGAAATTCAAAGAGAGAATGGAGAAAAGAACAAGGATACCAACCCAATTCGTAGAGAAATATAAAGAAGATATCTATTTTTTAATAGACACTGACACCATACTTATCAAATTAGTAGCGCCAAGAACATGAATACCCCCTATGGACTATGAAATTGACATAGATTTAGCTTCAAAAGCAATAGAAGCATTACATAACAAGACTATAGACAAATCTGCTATGAGATTTGATACTTTTGAGGAAGCTAAAACAAGGATAAAGATTAGACTTCAAGTAGAAAAGATGGGAAGAAAGAAGATTAAGATAGTCAAGACTTTGAAAAGAAAATTTTCTATAATTGACGATGAACTTAAAAAATCAGTAGATGATACTGAGGAGTAGACTACAGTAGGTGAAGGAGAAGATCAAGATGTCGAAGCCACAAAATCTGATGAAATACAAGAAGAGCCACCTAAGGCTAAGAAGGGAAAAGGCACAAAGGCTAAGACTCCACCTAGGACAAGAACAAGATCGGTGACAAAAAATTTGCCACCTTTGAAAAAAGGAGTTGTCAAAATCACTAGACACTCATCGAAATATACTTATCAGACGAGGAATTCTAAGGCCATCACCGAGACCCTAAGACCGAGACAAAGGAAAAGGTATGCAAGAGGAAAAGATGATATTAATGAATCTAATGAAGAGAATAGTGATCAATTTCATGTTGTTAAGATTAAGATCCCACAAACTATTGATGATGTAGCTGAAGAAATAAAGTCAACTGGGAGGTTGAGTCATCCAAATCTACACAAATATGCAAGCCTGAGCACTGAGGATCATGACAAGTTAGAAGAAGAAATCATATGCATGATGATAATGTATAGAAGAGTACCTATAGAATTAGATACATCTATACCTTAGTAACTCTATGAAAAAGTATCAGAAAGATGGACATATACATTGTCAACAAAGGAAAAAATGAGAGAGAAATCACTCTCTATACTTAAGGTTGAATACATAGTTGCTCAAATTGATGAAACAATGAAAAAATATGCAAAGATTTTTTCAATGAAATCTATGGCATTCAAAATTATTCAAGGAAAGTTAAAATAAGTCGATGAAGAAAGCACTATGATATGAAATAATATCCTAAGTCCTATCGAGCAGAAAGAGGCTATAACATCCACTGTCAACACCGAGGTAAATAGTCCGAGTCCTAAGCATATCAATGTTAAAGACACACAGTCACTAGAGAAGGACACACAAGTAGTAGACCTTACTACTGATGCTGAAAATGACATGGATAGAATTCCTGAACTATTAACAAATCTTGGACATACAGACATCATAATAGATGATATAACCGAAGGTGACCCAGATGACAAAGAAAAAGAAGATGAAGTAATAACTGGAGCTACCAAGAACCTTGAAGAAAAATAATCAAATGAGGTAGCCCGAGCTATGGTACTAGGTAATTTGCCTATACTATTCGAGGCTATTGATATTGTAAATTAATCACAACAAGGAACCAAGACACCCAAGCCGATTATAGATACAGATGAGGACAAGGTTGATGAAACTGGTAAGGAGACCGAGCACAGTGGGGATACTACACAGTGTGATGCACAAAAATAAACCATTGATGCAATAGATAAGGGTGAAGGTAACACAAAGTCCATGTTAGACACTTCTACCACTGACACCAAGTCAATAACCAAGCCCCCCACACAAGTCATCACAACCATCGAGCCACCAAAGCTAGATACCGAGCACAAGGCTCAAATACTATTAACACAATCTCCTACCTCTAGTGTACATGAGAAGAAGAAGAAAAAGAAGAGAGCGATCAAGGGTCTAGTCACAATTGATGAAATTATAGACATCTTTGAATGTGACCCAAGGACACTTGATCCTGAATCCATTAGAAAATATGGAGAGCTATGCACTCGGAAAGAAGCTCAAGAAAAGATGAGGTTAGAACACAAGAATGCATAGGTGCTAGAAGCAACTAAGGAGATACTGATGTAGTATATTCCCAATGTGAACATAGATGAATCCATCCCAATTATTGATCGACTTGCACTTCTCACCAAATCAATAAATGGTCTAGATATTGATGTTAGGTAGAAGTTAGTAGAAAGAGTAGAACAAAGGATTTAGTACAAGCTTACTGAAAAGATCAGCCATGACGTGGTAGTAAACAAGGTAAAACTTTCTGAGATTGTAACAACACTCGAAAGCATTATTTATCAAGTACTTACAATTCTTCAAAAATAATGCACTCTAGATCACTTCACTACCGAGATTAGTTAAAAGATATAGAAAATAGATAACGATCTAAAGAATAGTTCTAGTCATCTTACAACCGAGCAAGATGCATTTCAAATGCATTACTCTAAAGTTATACAAACCCAATGGTTGAGATTCAAATTGCAGAAGGAAGAGAATATGATAAGAGAAGAGGTAACTGAGCTTCAGGCCATGTTACTACCACATGTAACATTGATGCAGAAACATGTGACAGAGGCAAAGAGTTTGAATGCCACCCCTGAGATATCAGCCACTAAAAACATATATGATATGCATGCTCAACTGAACTTGGAGTAGTTGACCCTTGATCACTTAAAAGAGGAAGGGGAGAAACTCATGAAAAATCTCTAGAAGACCCATCCCAACATTTGTGACAAGTTGTAAGTTATTTGTTTTTGTCATTAATTTCAAAAAAGGGGGAAAATATATGTAAATGGGGAAAACATATATATGTATATGTATATATACTGAGAGAATGTACAAAGGGGGAGTCACTATGTATGAGTTACTAGGTGTACATATATAGTTTTTTATACTAATGCCAAAGGGGGAGAATGTTACCCCATATTGGTTTAAAGGTTGTCATTATTATTCAAATTGCACAGTCGATAACCGAGTCAAAGATAGTCTAGTCGGAAATGATCACCGAGCACAGAGTTAACCGAGTACAGTGATCACTGAGAAGCATACACTAAGCACCGAGAGATAATATTCACTGAGTGAACCAACAATTACATGAAAGTTTGTAATGGCACATTATTCTAGGTAACAATTTTTTTCTGAGTTGGATAAATGATTACCAAGATCGAGGAGGACATTAATTATGGATGTAATGATTAATTGGTTATGTTTCATATGTATAGATGATAAAGGTAAATTTTGTAAACCGTTGATCTTAGGTTTTCTAAGATGTTGTAAAACCCTAATTAGGTCAAATATTTTGATATATGAATGTTAAGATGTTATTTTAAAATGTAATGATCTAAGTATGATCAAGTAGCCATCGCACTAAGGACATCTAAAGGGGAGATAGGGGTTTTAGCACAAGGATTTCATTGAAGCATTCAGTTTATTCAGAATAGACACAAGGATACCGTATAGTACAAAAGGTATTATCAATCATAGTAAGGTGAAACTTATTTCACTTAAAGGATCTGATATCAGCAATATTGAGACTGTATTAGTTAGGTCACAATTTCTTGTTACTCTCTCACAATTGTAACAGATTCAAAATCTCCTAACAGAGTAGACTTAACCGTCTTTTTTTAAATCTCCCAACCGAGTGCACACATACATTGTGTTGAAAAATCATTTCACAAGGTAGATCTAACAAATATTATTGTTACCCCTGACAGTGTAAGATCACCATAAGTGATCAATCTTTGTAAGCTCCAACAAGCTACTTTATTACTGCAGTAGTGAAGCTTTGTGGGTTCCATCCCCACCGTAGTTTTTACCTTCTAACAAGGGTTTCTATGATACCAAAATACATGTGTTATGTATATTTGAGTTTCATGAATGTTTTACTATTTTTATTACATGCATTTACATTTCTACAATGGTATTTCATGTATGGTGAAAGCAAGCTACTTAGTCGGTTAAAACAGTTCATGTTTTCTGTGTGTGTATTTTGTGGATATGCTAGCTGCAACATAACACTTCAATATGCCATTGCATTAGTAAAATAACATGAAATATAAGAGTTAGAACACATATCAATCACCAAAATTGACATATTGCTCCCTATCTAAGAAGAGTATGAAATATGCTATAACCGCTCTCAGATTATACATAAATCAGTGACAACACCATGCTTAGAATGGAAGATTTAACTAAAATGCAAGCTAAATGCTCAATCAAAGTTCATTTTAGAGCTCTAATTGAAATATGTGATTACTATCAATCAAAATGTATTAAGAATTCAACAATTTTGGAGCAGCATAAGGATGTAATTAAAATTCTAAGATTATGGGCCCATTGAGCTCAAAATTCATTCCATTTATAGAAGAATTTGAGGAATGAGAGGTTAGGATTGAATTATGAAGAGAGGTGGAGATTGAATCTTTGGTGATCCATGTGAGGTGATCCAAGTGATTTAACTCTCATTGGCTAGGGAATTGACTTTCCCTTTTGCAAGTGAGGAGTTGTAATTAGGATTTTGTTTAATTCCTTTTAATTAATTACCTTAGCCATGTATTTTTTTTTTATATTTAATTGACGTGATTTGATTTAATTGACTAAGGTAATTAATGTAAATTAGTGACAAGATCACTTAGGAGATTAAATCTGATGTAAATGAATTATGCCAATTAATTGGAGAATTTTCTTGACATAGTTAGGGGTATGATCAAACTTAGGGCAAATAGGGTCTCTGGTCAGAGAAAACCAAATTAGGGTGGTTACATTTTCAAGGTTTAGTTTTGAAAATTTTTAAGGGTATTGATTCACCCCTCCCCTCTCAGCACACACCTTTATATAATTCCAAAATCACCCCCCTCTCAGTTATTCTAAACCATTCTAACACAACGACCACAACCTCAATCAATCAATTGGTTAACTCTAAGAACTAGTGTCATAAAGAAAAACAACAACTTGATAGAGAAACAATAATATCTCTCAACCATGCCACCTCACGAAGAGAGATCATGCAATAAGGTTCTACAAACAACAAGAAATAAACCATATTTAACACTCCTTCCAAACATCTCCTCAGTTCGGCCGATCTCTAAATCTCATATGACTGCTTGGAACCATAACCTCCTTCTTACATCCAGTCAAAAAATCCATCATAACTCAAGCATGGTAACTCCAAACAAGTTGCTATCATACGAAATGATTCCTTATAACGCCATGACCAATATATCATAACTACACCTTCTGAAGATCCAGATAACTCAACTGAGATATAAAACACACCAACTAGTAACAACTCACTACAACTAGTTATTAGGAACATAATTGCCCTATAAACAATAAATGGTATCTCACAAAATACTCCACCAAAAGAAGCATGATCATAGACATAGAATCTATGAACAATAAGGAACAAACCCTCTTGACTACTCCTTTCCAAGATCTCAATAGATTGATTGCTCGCAGGATCTTTAGAAAACTATCTCAACCAGGAACTTCATCAACCAAAAGGAAACAACTCCTAAATTATGCAAGTTCTTTCACAATGAAGAAAGGAACACAGTCACATTGATTCAATAATATCTCAAAATATGTGAACTAGTTTTTTCTAAACTTTTCATATAAATTAGAAATCTCTAAAATGAAGAAACCCAGTAAATTTTGTGAAAAGCCAACTTGTGGTTTGTGAGTAATCTTCACCAGTATAAACCTAATAACTATCTACAAGTTGTCTATCAAAGTTAAAAATTAGTGAATAAAAATAACATTCAACAAATAAATCAACAAATGTAAAGAGTGATAGTGTTGTTGTATCATGTGAATGCAAAAATAGCAGTCCTAGAGATAATGATTAAAACATGTAATGATAAACAATGGGTGGATCAAACAGTTTTTCCACTTTTTAAAATGCCATATCAAGATAAAATCTACAAAACAAGGAATGAACACCCTTATCAAGCATTAAATGAACATCGTGAGCCACAACTTACATAGGGTTTTGAATAGAGAATTATACAACATGTATGTATGGAGTTTCATCAAAAGAAATTATACAAAAAACTTAAGTGAACACCAAGTGGAAATATATAGAAGGATATTTTTTATTTAATTTTTTTACATGAGATACAAGTGCTTCAAGTATTTCTTACAAGAAAACCTCAAGCTCAATCGTGGAGAAAATAAATGGACATAACCTTTTTGATTTATAAAATATCAAGTGAAATCCATGACTATAAAATACCAAATACATAGAGAAATAAATATATTTTTCTTTGTTTTTTCAGAGACAAATCTCAGCTAACTATAGTGCCATACTCCATCCTTGGCGATGCTTAACACATAGTAAAATGAGGAAAGGTTGTGTGAGTTTAGGGTTTTTACCCTAATGTGGTCGATTGTTGAATATTTTTTGGCCTTTAAATTTAAAAACAATATATTATTTACACTAAGTGCCTGATGGGTTTTAGTTCTTTTTCTTTTTAATTTTTCATATGAAATTTAAGTATAAAATATTTATTAAGTGATAGTTTAATTTATCACCTAATAAATATTTTATTATTAATAATACATGTAAAATTATATAGGAAATGCATGCCCAATGGGACCCTTAATTTGATGCAGTCAAGAACAAAGAATCCCCAAAGGAGATGTCAAATCCTTGCAGCAGTTATCAACATAATGGAAAATAACAAGATACAATCAACAACAACATGATTTTCATCCAAACAGGAAGTTTTATAAATCCAAATTTATTTATACATACTGAGCTGTAAGGCCTTTCCAATTTAGGCCAAGTACAAAGAAAACCTAACAACAAAACCCAACTCAGACCTATACAAAGATCTTCCTAAGTCTTAGGGATATCCTCTAGCAACTTCTCTGCCAGTTAGCCCTTCTCCTAACTTATTCCTCCTTTTAATCCCCTTTCAAATGATAGCAAGCCCTAAATTTATACAAAACCACCAATAGTTTGACCTCAACAAACTTTATATATCCCAA
This sequence comes from Thuja plicata, assembly GCA_018584345.1. Classification (NCBI taxonomy): domain Eukaryota; kingdom Viridiplantae; phylum Streptophyta; class Pinopsida; order Cupressales; family Cupressaceae; genus Thuja; species Thuja plicata. The sequence continues at coordinate 220,707 of MU226838.1, read as the reverse complement.
GAAATGTGTTAGACCCAGTCAACCTTTACCCTAATTAAATACAACATTTAATTCATTTCACAGGGAACTATCCAAAAAATCAAGTTGGTCACACATATATACATAGGAAATTATGCCAATCATCACAAACAATCATAATAATGACTACAACCTTGATCAATCAATTGGTTAACTCCAAGAACCAGTGTCATAAAGAACAACAACAACTTGATAGAGAAACAACATGATCTCTCAAACCATGACATCTCATGAAGAGTGATCATACAATGTGGCTCTATAAACAAAAAGAAACAAACCCTTTTTAACACTCTTTCCAAACATCTCCTAAGTTCATTCGATCTCTGAATCTCATAAGACTGTCTCAAACCAGAAACTCCTTACATCTAGTCATAAAATCCATCATAACTCAAGCATGGAAACTCCAAATGAGTTGATATCATATGACATGCTTCCTTATGATCCCATGAACAACATATCATAACCGCACCTTCTGAAGATCCTCACAACTCAACCGAGACATCAAACACACCAATCAGTAACAAATCACTATAACTGGTTATCAAGAACACAATTGCCTGATAAAGAATCAACAACATCTCACAAAAAAATCAACCAAAAGAAGTGCGATCATAGACAGAATCTATAACAAACCCTCTTGACCACTCCTTTGGAAGATCTCAACAGATCGATCGCTCATAGGATCTCTAGAAAACTATCCCATCCAGGAACTTCATCAACCAAAAGGAAACAACTCCTAAATGATGGGAGTTATTCAAGAACCAAAGATGCTCTTGAATCAGACACCTCGAGTAATAAAAAAGTTGTCTCACACTTAGAATCCATAAGAAAATCATAACTTTACCACTTCATCATTACCATTGGTTTCCCAATCTTCAAGGTCAAGAACACAAATCTGCCCACAAGCAACCTCTACTTCTTCTACACTACAACCAACTAGTCAAAACACCTCCCAATGGGAAAAAAATGATCAACATCCTCAACACAATACATCAGATTTGAACTCTCCTTCACAGATAGATCATGCAACTCATTACATAACTTATCCTCATTAGTAACAAGGAACTCAAGATGCTCAACCTCGCCATCAACCACCTCTACATCCTTCTAGAACTCTGCAACACAATTAACAACATACCCAGTCTACAACTCCTCATGCACAACAACAAGATCAACATCACTAATAAAAACCTATCAATAAGGTCATCAATACTGAGAGCCTCAACAATACCCTTAGACAAAGGTAACTCTTCTAACTTATCAACAACCTCATCACCAACAACAAGATGCTCTGCAATTTCCACATCAGATCCAACCATCTGATCATGAAAACCATCTACCTATTAAACAACAATATAAAATTTTCATTTCATCCTATGAAAAATCCTCTTCACATGCCAATCAAACCTCTATCTGATCGGTAAATGACATCTGACATTACACATACTCAACTCTTCAAACTTATCGATAAACTCCTCAATCTTTCTCTCAAGTCTGCACATGATCCTTTCCTTTACCATGTGAAACTTTTCCATCAAAAAATCCATCAAACTCTCTGCCCAAAATTCAACATCAACAATAGATCTAGGGTTACAATGCAATCCAACAACAACAAAACTAATCTCTTCCAAGACTTCAATCTTCAAACTAGTCATCTCATTTCTAAAATAATTCATCTGAGTCTTGATTTCATCCTTCATAAGTTCCAACAACCTAGAGTTCATTCTCCTCGGCATCCTTCCAGATCTAAGGTGTAACTGCCTCTAATTAGTGGTCTGATTCATCAAAGATAATACCCTAACCCAAACAAAACCTTCGTTCTCAAGAACAACTCAACAAGTAGCAAACAATCTCCTTTCCGTCCACCATGTGCAAATATTTCACTGGATCAAGTTAGATCCAACCTCTGCCACCTTACAACAATGCTACAAGAACACCACATGTATTGAATTCAGATAGGTAGCCACCACAAAAAGATCAAACCATGCTCATACAAGCCATCAAACGGTAACAAAAACTCAATCTGCAACAAAAAATCCTTTCTAACTAACTTGCACAAGCCCTTTGCTGATGTGAGATAGATCTAACCTCTTCCTCCTCACATAAAATGCCTCAGATGCTTCACAAGTTCAAACACTAGAATTCACACCACAACAAGATCAAACCAGCTCTGATATCATATGATGTAGTCAAGAACAAAGAATCCCCAAAAGAGATGTCAAATCCTTGCAACAATTATCATCACAATGGAAAATATCAAGATACAATCAACAACAACATGGTTTGCATCCAAACAAAATTTTTTATAAATCAAAATTTCTATATACATGCCAGGATGTAAGGCCTTCTCAGTTTAGGCCAAGTACAAAGAAAAACTAACAAAAAAACCTAACACAGACCTATACAAAGATCTTCTCCTCTAGAAGCTTCTATGCTATTAAGCCCTTCTCCAGACTTCTTCCTCCTTTTTCTCCACTTTCAAATGATCGTAAGCCCTAAATTTATACAAAACCACTAATAGGTCAACCTTAACCAACTTTACATATCCCAAGAAACATGTTAGACCCAATCAAACTTAACCCTAATTAAATATAACATTTAATTCATTTCACATGGACATCTAAAAACTCAATTTGCCTACACATAGATCCAAATAGGAAATTACACCAATCATAACCATCGATTAGAACACCAATCGCAACGTCGATCAATCAACCAGTTAGCTCCAAGAACCAGTGTCATGAAGAACAATGAAAACTTGATAGAGAAACAACATGATCTCTCAAACCACGCCACCTCATGAAGCATGATCATAGAATTAGGCTCTACAAATAGAAAGAAACAAACCCTTTTTTATCACTCCTTCCAAACATCTCCTCAGTTCAACCTATCTATGAATATCAGAAGACTGCTTGGAACTAGAAACTCCTTCTTACATTCAGTAATAGAATCCATCATAATTCAAGCACGATAGCTCCAAATGAGTTTTTATCATAGGTAAAGCTTCCTTATGACCTCATGAAAAAAATATCATGAAAACACCTTCTGAAGATCCAAAAAACTCAACTGAGACATCAAACACACCAACTGGTGACAACTCACTACAACCGATTATCAGAAACATAACTACCCAATAAAGAATCAACATTATCTCACAAAATACTCCACCACAATAAGCATGATCATAGAAATAAAATCTATGAAAAACAAGGAAAAAACCCTCTTGACCATTCATTTCCAAGATCTCAATAGATCGACCACTTGCAGAATCTCTTGAAAACTGCCTCAACCAGGAACTTCATCAACCCAAAACAAAATAACTCCTAAATGATGCAATTTCTTCAAGAACCCAAGACGCTCCTGCATGAGAATTATTTCTAAATTCAAAATAACTTAATTCATATTGTTTTTTTGGTATGAAAAATAGTATTTTCAGCCTTCAAGTGGTAAATAAATTCATACCTGGTGACTTCATACTTTTGGTTTCAATATTTCAGTGAGCATAGCATACGAGAATTGTAAAAACTAGGTAGCTCCATTGGTTTAATCATAATCATATTACATGAATGGAAAAATAAACTAGATTGAAACAAACAACATAAATGTAGTTCTTAGAAAAAAAACAAGAAGTTATTTTGTTTTTCCTTAGCTGTAGGAATAGTCAGAGAATAAAGTTCCAATGGTTGCAGGAATACTCACAGAACAAAGTTCCAATGACTGCAAGAACACTCACAGAAAAAAGTTCCAATGGCTATAGGAACAATCATAGAATAGAGTTCTAATAGCTGTCGGAATTTTCACAGAACAAAGTTCCAATGGACCTAGGAACAATCACAAAACACAGTTCCAATGGACCTAGGAACAATCACAATCAGAAACCATAGCTCAAATGGCTGCAGGAACAGTCAGTTGCTAATGTTGAAACTAATTACTGAATATAAAATTCACTACTTAACCAAATGAGTGGAATTATCACCAAGTGCCCCCCCTTAGATGAGTCTTCCCAAATCTTAACTTAGATGGGGAAAATTAAAGTATCATTCTATTCATCAAAGTATTGTTACAACATGACAGTAATATGATAACATTAGCATGCACAAGACAATTGTCATTAGCGTGCAAAAGAAAATTTTATATTTTTAAATACTTTACAATAATGCCTAATCTAAGCTGGTAGTATATCCCCAAGGCCTCCAATGCCATTATTTTATGAGATACAACTAATTACAGATACACAAGGCCAAGTTTTGACTCCGTAAGCACAAAATATTTAGATTTTTCCAAGGGGAGAAGCCTTTCTAGCAAAAGAACAACAATATGAGATTGCATAAGAGGCAGTTTGAAGAGAATATACAATGAAAAATTATAGTAAAAGATGCAGAGATGAGGTTAAAAATTTCCAAACAAGAGGCTTCCAAAGACAAGATTCCAAGTTTCTTGCAAGGTGAGTCTTCTAAATCTCCCAAATTTGAAATTCCAACTTTAAGGAGTGATCCCTGATTTCAAGAGCCTGTAAAAAAAGAGCCTCAAATATTTTATTTTCCAAGTTTTAGAGATCCTTTTATAGCACAAGAACCTATTCTTGAGAAATTAAATCCTTACGAGGAACCTATCTAAGATTCAACACCTCAGGAGAAGCCTCCCCCAAACCTAGTGCAACCTCAAGAATCTAATGATATTTTGATTTCTCAAGTTGTAGAATAGTAGGAGGAAATGTTTAAAGAGACAGATATAAATCCTTTACATGTTGTTATTACTGTGCAAGATATTGAGAATGATAAAACAGATTTTCTACCAGAGGTAGAAGAGGCTAGGTATGTTGAACAACATGTTCTCAATGGTGAGACAGTGACTAATTTATTTGTTGAACTTTGTGATTATGTGAATGAAAATGAAGAGAATATGTCCATACTAACTCTAGGGACAAGTAAAAACAACAAGAAGATTTGGATAGGGAATTGGTCTTTCATGAAACAAAATAAGAAATGAATAAAATTGAAGATTTTCCTCGATAATAGATCATTTTTGCTCAAAGATTGTTGTTAGGCTACACCTTGAAAAATCAAAAGCTTGTGAACAAACCCCTAAATCAGAACTTGTACTTCAAGAAGACATTTTTGATGTCTTATTAAACCTTGGGTAGAGCTACAATGAGGCAAAAATCAGTCCTATTATGCAAAGGATTCAAGAATACATGGAAGCATTTTATTCAGATTTGGAGGTTAAAGAGTTGTTTTGCGATGCAAAAGAAGCATTTTGTTTAGATCTTATAGAAAAAGAGTTGTTTTGTGATGTAGAGAATGGGGTGAAATCAACACAAATGAGACATATTTAAAAATAATGATTTGATTTTTCTTTGCACTAAACTCTCTTCTTCTTGTCATGACCTTCAAAAAGCTACAAGGCTTGAAGACACTAAACCATGCATTAGTACTTTAAGGTTTACATCCAAAATTAGAGATATCTTATACCATGTGGAAACACAATATTCAACCCCACAATGGATCAAAAGACTCAAATTATCCCAACTTACTTGGCACCTCTCTCAACAACCCTGATTTCCTAGTAGCCCTACTAGATGACAAAATGACATAACTTTTGATGCAAACTAGATCTCCCCAAAATGACCACCGATTCAAAATGACATAACAATAGATTGATTTTTTTGGGCATAAATTTTGCTGTAGAACTGACCTAGAGGATCCAAGAACACTTTTTGATACCATTTAGGATTTTACAATATATCAAAATCAGAGTAGGTTTTTTTTTCTATGGAATACCTCAAACATTGATTGTTTATTCACTATTAGCCTAGTTTCCCAAAAAGACTATTACAAAGATTGACTTATTAAACTGATCAAACAATCTTATCTTAAGGGCTGGTAGGAATGAAAAAATATCTGAAACAAAAATTATTTCCAACCATATGATTTTCAGGCTCGTAGTGTACCATACAAGGCCATACCAATCAAATTACTTGTTATTTTACAGTGAAAATATAAAAGTGACAATCACTACTTTTATCATAACTTTTACAAATCAGAATGAAATTTACTCAAACATTTTTTTTGAAAGGTAATAAAATTATCCAAATTTTCCAACAAATTTCATGGCTTTACTATAAAGTAAAATTCCGCACAAGGTCCTAAAACAATGAAAAATGTTAGAATTAAAAACACCATTATTATTTTGGATTCATTTCATCTTCAAAAACCCACAACTAATTTTGCTTGACCATACAAGGTCTTTTAAATCCTTTTAAATCTTGTTTCAATAGTTACAACCAACTCTTTTTAATGTCAACAGACCTTGACCCTTCACATTCCCATTCTTTGCATTTTGTAATATGACAATTTTGCAAGAATTGATAACTTTTATATTATTTGACAAATGACCCCCAAAATAACACTCTAAGAATCCAAACCAATATAAAAAAGTTCAATATGGTATTTTAGACCTTATTACATGATTAAATTACCAAACCTAAGCTAAGAAACCAAAATTGATTCATGGAGGCTTGAACTTGACAAGGTGCTCTTGCACCATTTTGGGATGCATAAGCATTTTTTTTAGATTTGGAGATTAAAGCAACAACTATTGGAGAGGTAATTCAAGGAAAATGTCAAGATGAAGTATTAGAGGTTATAGATCCAAAAAAAGCATTGGATACATCAAATGAAAACCATTAGGATTATAGAGCAGCAGAGCATAAATGTGGAACCAACATTCTTTTCATGAAATTTGTCATCTTGCAAGGATGTATTATAAGAATTCTATACATAATGAAGGCCAATAGGGTAGTAGAAGTTAATTTTGCACCTAATCACGAGGCCTCAATAAAGTAAATTAATTCTCAACTTTTTTACACACTTCCAGGTAGCCACATTGCTAATAAAAATGAGGAGGTCAGCCACATTATTTTTGTTCTTGAAGTAGTATTGCAACAACTATCCCATTTTTTTTCACATAGCCATCTTTTCTCAGCTATCTTCAAGTTTGTAAAGCATCTCAAGTTGGGTAGAAAAGAGTGTTACTTCCAAAAACCAACCAATGGTTTCATTTGAGTCATCATCATCTCAGTAGTTTAGGGTAAGGTAGTTTTTCATTTCTATTTTGAGTGGTAGTTTAGTTTCCATTTCCTCTAAGTGCTAATTGCACATGTTTTTAGTGAGCAATTTGCAGTTAGTTTCAATTTTAGTAGTGCTGTTTGCTGTTTCCAGTCAGTAGTTTTTGTTGGATTACTGAGAGGGGGGTGAATTAGAAAACTATGATACTTTAAAATTTAAAACTTAACTCTGATTCAACTTGGTAGGATAAACAAAAAAAATAACCGAATCACCAAATAACTAAATTAACTCAAATAGTAACTTGCATAAATATTAAGGGTATGTGCAGGATCATGGTATCCCAAACTAGGCCTTAAGTGGCAATGAAATTTTAGAAAATCAGGGTTAGGAAAGTTGACGTAAAAATTTGGACAAGTTACCAATCTTATATCAAAAATGTGTAAGAAGAGAATCTGTAGAAAATTGAATCTAGTTTCTAAGCTACTATCCCTTCTTTAAAAAGAAAAAAATTCTATATGGTGAAATTTCAAATTTCAATGTAGTAGTATGAAAATTTTAGGAAAAAGATAAGAAGAAGGTGTATGTCTGACCACCTTAAACACAATAAAATGATAATATTGTTTTACAAGATTCTAGATATAAGTACTAGACCCATGTTCAGGTGTGACACATATTTTTTTGTAATTTTTTTCCAAGTAAATAATTAATTATGATTTTTCTACTACAAATTTTCAAGAATATAAAAAATCTCCAGTCTAACCACCTTAACTTAGTCTAAAATTCATCATATGGAATTTTTTTTAGTTTTTAATTGTAGTAAGAAAAGCATAGAATGTGACTCATGTTTTTGATTTCAAAAATGTTATATAGTTTGAAAGTTATAGTTATTTTTCAATCAGTCTATCAATCAGGACTAAAAAGATAAGAAGTAGGCGTATGTCTAACCACCTTAAACACATTCAAATAATAATAATTTTTTTACTAGATTATAGATATAAGTAGTAGATTAATGTCCAGATGTGATGCATATTTTTTTGTAATTTTTTTCCTCGCAAATAATTAATTATGATTTTTCTTCAATAACTTTTCTAGAATATAAAAACTCTCATGTCTGACCACCTTAACTTAGTGTAAACTTCATCAAATTGAATTTTTTTCTTTTTTTCTTGTATTAGGCGAAGAAAAGAATGTGACACATGTTTCATATTTAAAAAATGATATACCATTTGAAAGTTATAGCTATTTTTCAATCAGTCTACCAATCGGGACTTCTTTTTCACATTGCCACTTTTTAACATACCATGATCCTGCACATACCCGTAAATATCATTCACATGAAAAATTCAACACATTTAACACTAGATTTAATGAGGAAACCCAATTAGGGAAAAACCTCTATGGAAATGGTCACCCACAAATGAAAATACTCTTCTAAGTATGCTCGGTTAAAAGCCAATCTTGTTAAAGATTATAATACACATAGTTATATGTGACCCTATTAGGGGATTTACCTTAGACCCATTAAGATCTTCATCTTGTTATGAGTGGCCTGGTTAGACAGCTTTGAACACTCTTTTAGAATGCCACCTTTCTCAAGTATTTTATAATAAGACTGTTAAGTCCACTTGGTTAAGAGATTTCTCTGTTACAAATGCAAATAAGAAACATTGTATAAAATGATCTGTAAAACTACAACTACCTCTTGCTTGATCAGATCCCTTATGCACTGTCCAGCTAATGGCATCAACACTTCATCAATCTCTACTTTAGACTCAGATTTACACCTCTTTTCTCTTCACTACTTCAACCGGTAGTGCTTCAAAACTTCAACTTGCCAGCCATGTGTTATTCAAATTCATCCTTTAAATAGACTCTATTTTTGCCTCTTAATCTCCTTAATTAGATTTTCCTTCAATCACTCTTAGCCGTTAGATCAAATTTTGAACTGATTCAGTGAACTTGAAACTCAGTTAACCACTTCGACATCACCTCAAAACTTGCACTCTTCTTAGAAATAAAACCTTCACTTTTTGTCACATAATCTATACCATATATCTCTTCCTTGAATTTTTTCTTGCGTAGATATTGTAACTAACTTCTTCTTCATTCTTGGAATCTTATAGATCATTGTGGCTTGCCATTAAATGTGTTCTTATCCTTTTTTCTAACATCTATTGTGCTAAGCAACTAACTCTTGGTTTGGTAACTAACATGCATTGCTCGGTGCTTCAATGCCTCAGTGTCTTGACCGACTTACATAACCCATTATACAAAATTCTTTCTTCTTGGTAACTTAACTCTTTTGTCTTACCGAATTTTCCAATTTGCTTTACCGACTTGATAAAGTAGAATTTTTTTTATCTCAAGATGAAATTATCATTGTTTGGTCTTTATTAACTTGCTCAATTAAATCAACTCTAAAAGATATGGAAATTCAATATCAACCAGAAATCAATTGCTTGACATCAATGAAAAAATAAAAACTAATCTAATCCTTTCTACAATCTTGTATACCTCTGATCTCGGTCTTCATCATCATCTCCATCAGTTGAGTAACAATCTCCCTCTTTGGCATTGATGACAACACTATCAATTGATGATGGCATACTCTAACATATTTGTTCTGTATTTACTCCCTCTGAGTTGTTTGATCTTTTTCTCCCTCTGTGTTCATTCTCTCTTAACATCTGTATGCATAATCTTTCTCTCTTTATGTTCTTTTAATCAATCATTCTCCCTCTTTCTCTATATTCATTAATTATTCATTCTCCCTCTTTGACAACAATGCCAAAGGTTCATACTATTGTAAAATTATTTAGGAAGTGTATTATACCTTGCATGTACTGATAAATCTTTGCATACATAATTACTTTACACAACTTCAAGTAACACCTCAAGTGTGAACACTAGCATCAAATCATAAAATAGATATTCTATTGTGTCCTAGAATTGATGAAACATGCATCATGCTCTAGTGAATTTTGGATAGGGGTAGGACCCTTAATTTACCTCAGAGATACTCAAAAGCATCCTCTAGTAGTGGCTTAGTGAATATATATGCTAATTTCTCCTTTGAGTTCACATACTCTAACATCACATACTTGTCTTCAACTTGGTCTCTCAAGTAGTGATGCTTGATAGAAATGTGCTTGGTCTTAGAATGCAACACTAGATTCTTTGATATGTTTATAACACTTGTATTATAATAAAAAATAGTAACTGGATTGGTAATATCCTCTTGCATACCTTTAGGTAACTGTTTGATCCATAGAATGTTTACACAATTCATAGCTGCAACAACATATTCAGCCTTGATAGTAGACTGTGATATAAACCTTTGTTTCTTACTCAACCATGTCACTAATCTTTCTCCTAATAAGATAGCTCCTCCACTTGTACTTTTTATATCATCAATTTTTCTGGCCCAATCAACATCATTGTAGACCTTTAATTCAAAAGTTCCTCCTTTTGTGTACAATAGACCAAAGTCCTTAGTTCCTTTCAGATATCTAAGTATTCTTTTAACTGTAGGCATGTGTGATTCCTTTGGATCAACATAAAATCTTTCAACAATACCAAATACATGAGCTATATCACGTCTTCTATGTACAACATATTGTAGCTTACCAATCATTGATTGGTAGAGTATCTCATTCACTTCCTTTGACTCATCTTCTTTTGATAACTTGCAACCAGTGACCATCGATGTTCCAACCGGTCTTGAGTCTTCCATCCCAAAAGTGTTTAGGATCTCCTTGATGTACTTTGATTGTGTGATGTAGATCCGATCCTTGAATTGTTGAATCTATAGTCAAGGAAAGAATTTTATCTCCCCTATCATGGAAATCTCAAATTCCTTTCTCATCTCTTCAAAAAAAGATCCACATAATGTGTTCTTGCCTCCAAAAATGATATCATTGACAAATATCTCAGCAATCAAAATCTTATTATTACTATTACATTTTAGTTACACCTTACTATTGTCACTAGTTCTTTGAAATCCAATCTTGATTAGCTATGCATGTAATCTTTCATACCAAGCTTGGGGTGCTTGTTTCAAACCATATAGTTCCTTGTGTAGTTTGCATACCATGTCCTTGTTAGTATTCTCAGAAAATCCTTCAGGCTATTCTATATAAACTTCTTCTTCAAGAATACCATTAAGAAATGTAGACTTGACATCCATCAAATAAAATTAGAATCCTTTGTAAGCTAAACATGCTAGTAGAATTCCAACTCCTAATCTAGCAACATGTGCAAAAGTTTCACCATAGTTAATACCTTCTTGTGCATATCCCTTGCAAACTAGTCTTTCTTTGTTTCTAATTACATCTCCACGCTCTTTCAATTTATTTGTAAAAATCTACTTTGTACCAATAACATTTTTATCTTTAGGTCTTAGTACTAAAGTCCATGTGTTATTCTTTATAATATGATCTATCTCTTCTTTCATAGCTTAAACCCAGTCTTCATTCTCCAATGCATCCTTTACTCTTCTTGGATATAATTCATAATTTAAGCTTGTATGTATATTACCTTGCTTCTTGTCATAATTCCATCATTATTGTCTTTAATTATCTTTCTCGGTGAGTGATGTCTCCTCACATACTTGGATAGAAAAGATTCGGTAGTCAAAAAAATTTCATTTTCATCATTCAATTGTAGTTTTCTCTGTTCATCTTCCTCTTCAGTTTGTGCTTTCAGTAATGTATCAGGAACATAAGGTTGAACATATACAAATATTTGATAATCTTCAAGTTCCTTCTTTCTGTTCTCATCATTTTTCTGTGCAAATTCATCAATTCTCACATTTGTACTTTCCACAATTTTGTTAGTAGACTTGTTTTCTCTTCACTACTTCACTCAGTAGTGCTCCAACACTTTAAATTTCCACCCCTGTGTTATTCAAATTCATCCTTTAAATATAATCTTTTTTTTCCTCTTAATCTCCTTGATTAGGTTTTACTTCAATCACTCTCAGCCATTAGATCAAATTTTTGAGCTGATTCAGTGAACTTGAAACTCGGTTAACTACTTCGACATCACCTCGAAACTTGCACTTTTCTTGGAAATAAAACCTTCACTTTTTTGCACTTAATCTATACGATAGATCTCTTTCTTGAATTTTCCCAAGCGTAGATATTGTAACTAACTTCTTCTTCATTCTTGGAATCTTCCAGATTGCTGTGGTTTTCCATTAAATGCATTCTTATCCTTGTTTCTAACATCTGTTGTGCTCGACAACTAACTCTTGGTTCGGTAACTAACATGTACTGATTGGTGCTTCATTGTTTTTGTGTCTTGACTAACTTACATAACCCTTTACCGAAAGACTTCTTTCTTCTCGATAACTTAAATCTTTAGTCTTACCGACTTGCCCAATCTGCTTTACTGACTTGATAAAGTAGAAAATAATTATCTCTAGATGAAATTATCATTGTCTAATATTTATTAACTTTCCCAATTAAATCAACTCTGAAAGATATGGCAATTCAATATGAACCAGAAATCAATTACTTGACATCAATGAAAAAATAACAACTGATCTAATCCTTTCTACAATCTTGTATACCTCTTATCTTGGTCTTAATCATCATCTCCATCAGCTGAGTAACAATTTTCAGTTTGAGTAAGAGTATTTTGTTGTTACCTGATATAGTCCAATTGAGAAAACATATATCATTCATAATAACAAATATTTGTTTTTGCATGAATTTATTATTAAAAATAGTACAAGTCTCCCCAATCTGATTATGTCTGATGAGTTAGTTAGTTTTAGTTTTAGTAATTTTATTTCAGTTCAACAGTGAGAAGGTTTAGTTTTGTAAGTTTTTCAATGCAATAATGACTTTGTACCCAATGTATTTGAATAAGGAAACTATTTAAACATTTTTAGTAGGAAACATCCTTAAGATGTCGCCAAAAGTGTTACCTATTTTTGGCTTCTAGGTCAAACAGGTGGAGCTGGTTATGTGTTTAAAACTAAAAGAAAAGGTACATATTTGGTGTCTAATTGAGTACTATAAATAAAAGTAAAATGTTGATAAAGAACAACATATCATGTTTATGAAAATGTATTACAACAAAAAACTATACAATTTTGCATCAAAAGTAGTTTCTTTTATTCATAAATAGTGAGGTACAAATCTCATACAAGTTGTGGGAGTAACTGGAAATATGAATTATAAAATTAAAATATGTATAAGAGAGTGAAGTAGAAATAAATAGATGAGAGCTGCCATTGCTTGGAATAACAAATCCTATAGTTGAGTAAGCATCCTAATCTTCATCCTCAGTTCCAGTTACCTCGCCATCTAGAGAAACCTATAGGGAGAGAGAAGGGGTGTGTTAGAGCTCAGTATCAAAAATCTTTATTCATGCATCATCAATTTATACACAACCTACTCTCATTATACATCAAGTTAGCTATGGATTAGAAAGGAAAGAAATAAAAAATAAGAATTCATTGTTTATCTAATGTGTTTGTTCATTGTGCAGGTGCAAGTATATATTCATCACTGGAAGACTTCAACATGTGTGGTGAAATGGTCTTCCAAAAGGGTTGAGCACAACATGCTATCAAATGATTGCATGCTACTATAAAATGAATACAAGTCCATAAAGGAGCTATATAAATAATGCTATCATGTCAAAAGACAAAAAATGTAGTCATGAAGTAATGGAGTAGCCAATTCATTTGTCAGGACAACATTAAAGACAAAGCTACAAGGTGGCCCAAGGACACAATATACAAAAACATCAAAGATCAAAATGAAGAGAAACATTCATAGCAAAAAACTAGTGACAATGTTAAGGGAAAAATCCTAAAAGGAACAAATCATTGTAATGCTAAGGATTTACAACAGAAAATTACAATTTTTATGCATCAATGTTATTTCCTTTATTTTTAAACATTAAAAATGAAAATCCCACACATTCCATGGGAGTAACTATAAATATACATTATAAAAGGAAAATATGTATAAGAGAATGAAAAGTAATAAAGATATGTGACCCATCATTTCCTGGAATGATGAATCCCATGGTTGACTAGTGTCAAGTCACCTTCAACTTAAGCTATAGTTACTTTTTCATCCAAATAACCTAGAGAGAGAGAGAGAGAGAGAGTTTGATGATCAAAATAATACTTATAAAAGAGTGAGTCTGAGAAGAGCCAAGCCAAAGAAGGTCCCTATTCAGAGTCAAATGAAAAATCTTAGGTAAGGTTTGCAAAGTTATTATTGATTCTAGATCTACTAATAATATTATCTCTCTTGAAGTAGTTGATAAGCTTAAATTGAAAATAATTCCCCATACTAACCCCTATAGGGTCACTTGGTTGAACAAGGACCAAAATTTATTAGTCAATCAACAGGCATGGGTAGAGTTTGCAATTGGGAGATATAACGATAGAGTTTTGTGTGATGTCTTACCCATGGATGCTTTCCATCTATTGTTGGGAAGACCTTGGTAGTTTGACAGAGCTTCTATGCATGATGGGGATAAGAAATCTTATTCATTTAAGAAGGATGGGATCACATTTAATATTCAGTCAATCTTGGAAGAAGGAGAAGTGAAGACTGGGGGTCCAAATGTACTCTTATTAGGGGAAAAGGAATTCTTAAGCACACTTGAAGAAGGAGAAGGAGTGGTATTTTCCTTAGTGTTGAAACCTAAGGGTGAGAAGGTGGATTAAAAATAGGATTTTCCCATAGAGAAACAATAATTGTTGAATCAATACAAGGACATAGTTAGTGATCGACAACCCGCTACCCTACCACTTGAGAGAGCCATTAGCCATAAAATTGACTTCATCCCATGAGCATCATTCGCTAACAAATCTTCCTATAAGATGACCCCATAACAGAATACATAGATTGCTAAACAAATCCAAGAGTTACTTGATCAAGGCCTAATTAGGAAAAGCATAAGCCCTTGTGCTATTCCCACTGTCCTATCCCCAAAGAAAGGTGGTACTTGGAGACTATGTACATATTTTAGAGACATTAATAGAATTACCATAATATATAGGTTCCCAATCCCAAGGATAGAAGACCTAATAGATTATCTAGGTGGATCCAAGTATTTTAACAAAATTTACCTAAAGAGAGGGTACCACCAAATTAGAGTGAAGGAAGGGGATGAGTGGAAGATGGCTTTTAAGACTATAGAAGGCCTATATGAGTGGTTAGTGATTCCCTTTGGGTTGTCTAATTTCCCAAACACTTTTATGAGGATAATGAATGGAGTGTTGAAGGATTTCATAGGTAAGTGGGTTGTGGTGTACCAAGATGATATCTTGGTGTTCAGTAAGACAAAAGAAGACCACCTTAAGCATCTGCACATGGTTTTACAAAAATTGGACGAGGAGAAGTTGACAATAAACTTAGACAAGTGTGAGTTCACAAACCAAGAGTTGGTGTACCTTGGATTTGTTATCTCAGAAGGGAATTTGAAAATGGATACTAGTAAGGTGGAAGCAATCATGAATTGGCATACACCTAATTTTTCTATAGAGGCAAGGAGCTTCCATGGTGTGAAACAATTCTATAAGAAGTTCATTAGTCTTAGACACCATCAAATGAGGTATGAAGAAACAATTCCAGTGGAATGAGAAATCTAACAAAGGTTTTGAGACTTTGAAGAAGAAAATAGCCACCAATCTAATCTTGGTACTACCAATTTTTGAGAAGTTGTTCACTGTTGAGTGTGATGATAGTAATATTGCTATAGCGGAAGTCTTAAGTTAGGAAGAAAAACTACTGGCCTTCAATAGTGAAAAGATAAGTGATGGAAAGAGAAATTAATCCTCATATGACTTGGAGTTGTACTCATTGGTTCAAGCCTTAAGGAAGTGAATGCATTACCTCCTTCCTAAGGAATTTGTAGTCTACACAAACAATCAAGCTTTAAGCTTTCTAAATTCACAAGACAAGCTAAGTCATAAGCATATGAAGTGGGTAGAATATATCTAAGCCTATACTTTTACAATAAAGCATAAGAAGGGGCTGCAAAAGAAGGTGGTAGATGCATTGAGTAGAAGATTGCTGACTATCCAAGAAATACAGTTAAGGAGCATTGGCATAGAAAGCTTCAAAGAGCTTTATCCAGATTATGAGGACTTCTCAGCTGCTTACAAGGTGTGTAGTGACTTCCAAAATCATTTCCATGGTGAGTACTCTGACTTTACTCTTCAAGAAGGTCTTTTTTTAAGGGGAGGGAAACTCTATGTGCCTAGACGTTCTATAAGGGAGAACATAATCCATGAGAAACATAATGGATCACTTAGTGGAAATTTTGGAGTCAATAAGACCTTAGAGATGGTCAAAAGATGCTATTACTGGCCTAGGATGAACAAAGATCTATAGAGGCATGTAGAGAGTTGTATTTTGTGTTAGAAGGCAGAAGGAACTGTTGGAATTGGCTTCTTTTGTTGTTGTTGTTGGCATTCATGTTTTGTCATTGATGTCAACATATGTTTCTATGAAGACAGAACAAACTAGTTATTACTATTGTTGGGTAACTGATAGAAGTGTATGGGTACTGTACAATTATTTTAGAAAAATAAAAGATGGTTATGTGTATAGGTATGTGTTGTGATATTATTTATAAGGTCAGATGGATTACTATTGTAGATGGAGTAAATTACAAATATTTTAGTGAAGACTGGGTACTGGACTATGACATTGATCTTTGACAGAGTTAGTCTTTGTGTTTTGAGGTTAACTTGCGTGCGATAAGGACTCATGATATGTGAGCTTGGGGAATGTTAGGAGACATGTTGAGGAATATTTGTTATGATTTTTGGGTTGTATGAATCTTGGTGATGTCAGCTATGGTGTGTGTTTTGAAGGAGACCTATTTGGGACCGAATTCAGAGATGTAGCATGTATTATGGAGTGCGAGCGTGGATTACAGACCTTGGATTATATTTGATGAATTGTAATTGATGTTTAATTGTTATAGGTACCATGTGTATCTTAACAAGGGGTTAATTAATTTTTTGTGCATTGGGGAAGTCTTAATTGGCTGACCTATTTTCTTATTGTAAATCTATATAAAAATGTTTTTTTTTTATGGTGGAGTGGTGAAACAATGAAGTTTGGATGTTGTGAGCTTGTTTATGCAAAATATACTAGATGTAGAGCAGAGGATATGATTAAGAGACTTTATTGGAACTGATCAAGCAAAGATAGTTGCTATCAGATAGTTCACTGGATTGTATATTTCTTATATACACTTTTATTTGGGACAGTAAGTCATGAGGGTAGATTTAACCTTATTTAGGAAGTGTGCCTGGGAAGTGAGCCAAATATTACTCTTGAATCCTAATATGATCTATCCTTTAATAGGGACTATGTACTCTAATACATTAATAAGCTCCTAATAGGGCTAAATCTTTTAGCAGGGATAATATACTCTCAGTACATTATTTGTGGGTGTTAATTCCCACTCGGGTTTTACCTTTAATAGCGTTTCCTAAAAAATGAAGGATTCCGTTATGGTGTTTCGTTTATTATGCTATCATTTGGATTAAAGTTTTGGTTTATAATGTTTAAAGTTTAATAATCTATCTCACAACTGATTCACCTCCCCTCTTAGTTGTGTTGGTGGACTGTTATTCCTAACAATTGGTATCAGAGAATCTGGTCCTTAGAGAGAAAGCTTAACAAATTGAGGTGATCTTGAGGATTGCATTATATAGGAAGGATAGTCCAAAGTTTGATCCTGAAAACTTTGACAATTTGAAGAACGAGATGAGAACACATTTACTATGCTTGGGAATCGACTACTGGATTATTACAAAGAAGGATGTATAGATGAAGGCTGAGGATGAACTAGGAAAAGATACTAATGGTGAAAAGAATATATTTTTATATAACATGGTAGCAAGAGAAGCACTGATTAGTGTGCTCTCTGAAGGTGAATTCACAAAGGTTAAAGATTTAGATTGTGCACATGACATTTGGACAAGATTGAAAGCACTATATGAAGGAGATAATTTTACTAAGTAGGAAAAGTTGCAGAACTGGAAGACAAGGATGGAAAATCTAAAAATGAAAGATGATGAGAATATTAGAGCATATGTATAGAGAGTTACTAAGGTTGTTATTGGCATCAGAAACTCTGGAGGCACATGCAGCGAGGAAGAAGTAATTGGAAAAATTATTAGATCTTTGATACCTTTTTACAAGACTAAAGTGCAAGCTATAGAAGAGATCATACCTTTGATGATGAACTTCAATAGAGAGATGTTTATTACAAAATTAAATACCTTTGAGGCCGTAGAACTGGGAGATTCTTTACCAAAAGTTGAGACAACATTTCTGGTGACTGTGCATAAAAATAAAATGACTTTACCAGGGATTGTGAGCACCAACAAAAGTGACTTGAGAGAAGAACTTGGTGAATATGTTGATGACTAGGAACAGATATGGGAAGAAGAAAGAAAGTTGTATAAAATTGTGGCCCTGATCGCTAGAAGAGAAAAGAGAGGTAAGGGTAAGCTTAAAGGAAAGTTACCTTTGAAATGTTTTTCATATAATAAGATAGGTCATTTTGCATATAGATGTCCTACATGGGTTCCTAAACATAAATCTAAGTTTTATAAACCTAAATATTCCAAGGATAAGGAATGTTACTATGCTAGTGAAGGTGTTTCTGATGATGATAGTGATTACGATGAGATTGTATTTATTGCTATCAAGGATGATGAACCTATTCATGAAGAGAGAGCCCTAGTGTCACATGTTGAAAATAAATCTGAATGGGTCATAAACAGTGGTTTTTCACACCACATGGTTGGAGATAGAAATAAATTTGTTAAGCTAACCAAGTATGTTGGTGGTGTTGTGAGATTTGGTGATAATACTCCTAAGCTTATCATTGGAGTTGGACCTATTTCTTTGGATGGAAAGACTTGATGACATTAATTTTTCCATTAGTACACTTAGTGAAAAACATTGATAGAGATCACTGATAGACTAAAAGCATTACCAGTGGACTACAAGCATTACCGGAAAACAACAAGCATACCCGACAGAACACAAAGGTCATGAAAAATGCTAAGTATGGAATTGACCGACGAACACTGACAAGTGTTGCACCAATGAAGTAAAGAGGACATCAGCGACGGGTCAATAACATAAAATTGAGAACATCACCGACGACACAGTTTTGAGAACAAAACTAACGAAACAAAAAAGGCATACCCGACGACCAGTTCAAGAAAGGAACACCGACGACCAAGAAAACTGACAGTCAGTTAGAGAACCCACAAATTGTGGATTTGAGTTTTACACGTCAGATAAAGCAATGTAATTCTATTTATAGAGTTTTAATTTGTTTTAAATCATAACTTGAGGGTCAAGCAAAATTTATGTAAATGTTTGAAAGCATCCTAACGGATCTAAAACATATCTAACTAAAGATCAAGGTCAAGTTGTAAACCTTGGATCTAGAGTTAACTTGCGAAGTGTGAATCAAGAATTGAGCCAAAATCAAGTATAAATAGATATTCAAATCAATTGTGAAGGATTAATTAATTGTTGTTGATAGCCACGAAGAGAATCTAAGGAGAAGAAGGCAGAATTCATGCAAAGTTTAGAAACATATCACATCAGTTGTCAAGAACACACAAAGGCTACCAACAAGCAGATAAAGGTATTATTCAATCATGAAAGGATGATTACTTATATGTATGAAGCTTAATAGGATATGTTATCAGCAATTAAAGATTGCATACATCATCAGATCAAAGACTTATGTAGTTGCATTCTAACAAGTGCATCACATCTAAAATCCTTT
>MU226838.1:176245-193401 GCA_018584345.1 Thuja plicata | reverse complement strand
ATTCATGCAAAGTTTAGAAATAGATCACATCAGTTGTCAAGAACACATAGAGGCTACCGACGAGCAGATAAAGGTATTATTCAATCATGGAAGGATGATTACTTATATGTATGAAGCTTAATAGGATTTGTTATCAGAAATTAAAGATTGCATTCATAATCAGATCAAAGACTTATGTAGTTGCATTCTGACAAGTGCATCACATCTAAAATCCTTTTGTAGAAGGTGGACTTAACCGTTTTTTACAAATATCTTAACAAAGTGCATACTTAACAGTGTTGCTAAAGCTTCAAACGAAGTAGATCTTAACAGGCCTCCATTGTAATACTCGTAATAGGGTAGGTCATCAGAAGTGACCAATTGTAAGCCTTAACCAACCCCTTCTTATCTGTAGATAGTGAAGTCTTGTGGGTAACAATCCCCACCATAGTTTTTACTTCCTAACAGGAATTTTCTGTGATATCATATCTTGTGTTATGTGTTATCTATTTTCATGAATGTTTCTTTTATGGTTACATACTAAAGAACTTATGACATGATTGCATATACATAAAGAAAGATGAATAGTTAGATAAGATAATTTGCAAACTGATGATTAAGGGTTAATGGGCTAACCAAGAAAAGTTTTAGACGTACTGATTCACCCCTCCCCTCTCAGTACATCATTCCAAGATAATTGCAACAAGACTAATACCAATGATGTGTTACTTGTTGATGGACTTAAGAATAATTTTTTAAGTGTTGGATAGCTAGTGGACAGAGGTTATCAATTGAAATTCATTGATGGGAAATTATCTATCAGAAGCAAGTCAGGAGAATTGATCGCGTCTGGTACTAAGTCAAGAGGTAATGTGTTTGAATTGAATACATATGAGGCTTCTTGTTTTTTTGTTAAGGTTGATGACAGTTGGTTCTGGCATATAAGATTTTACCATTTGAATTTTGATAATATTGTGAAGGCAAGTGTGACTAATGCTATTAGAGATATACCAAAGATTGTGAAACCATCTAACACCATGTTTAGATAATGTGTAATAAGGAAACAAACGAGAAATGGTTTCAAAAGAGAATCTTACTCAATGAAAGGGAAGTTGGATCTATTGCATACAGATCTATGTGGTCCTACAAGAACTAGGTCATACTATGGTCAAAGGTATTTTATACTTTTTGTTGATGGATTTTATAGAATGATGTGGGTTACATATCTGAGAGAGAAATCTGAAGCTTTTGACAAATTCAAGATATTCAAAGAAAAAGTTGAGAATGAATCGGGTTTAAAGATAAAATGTTTGAGATGAGATAGAGGTGGAGAGTTTACTTTAGAATTGTTCAATACCTACTGCGAAGAGCATAGAATATACATACAAACATCTGCTCCTAGGGCACCACAATAGAATGGGATAACAGAGTGAAGAAATAGAAAAATATTAGATGCTGTAAGAACCATTTTGCTGGAAGGAAATGTGTCACATGTTCATTGGAGAGAAGCTATTTGTATTTCTATTTATACTTTGAACAGAGTTTAGAATAGAGAAGGTACAAGTAAGACTCGTTATGAATTATGGTTTAATCATACTCCTACTATGAAATATTTTAGAATATTTGGTAGTAAATGCTATATAAAAAGAGATGATGAGATAGGAAAGTTTGATGCTAGAAGTAATGAAGGAATATTCCTTGGTTATCCACTAAGAGAAAGGCTTATAAATGTTTCAATCTGAGATTGAGAAA
Organism: Thuja plicata; assembly: GCA_018584345.1. Lineage (NCBI taxonomy): Eukaryota > Viridiplantae > Streptophyta > Pinopsida > Cupressales > Cupressaceae > Thuja > Thuja plicata. Next base: position 191,670 of record MU226838.1, on the reverse strand, counting down.
GATGATTGAAAGTGCTAATGCAAGGATTGATGAAAAGTTCTAGATTCAAGAAAGAATACATGACTGTTAACTAGACTACAGAGGTCAAGGAGGTTACTGCAGATCAAGAAGAACCTTTTGACATTGAACATGAAATTGAGGTATGTCAAGATGACTCAAATGGCCCTACTGAGATTCCTAAGACTCCGAGGTATGTTAAGAAAAATGATCCTGAAAATCAAATTATTGGCAATGCAAATAAAGGAGTGATGAAAAGATCAAGATTAAGAGATGAATTTTTTTTGATTTCTCAACTTGAACCTAAAACTACTAATGAGACACGTAGAGATGAATCTTGGACTAAAGCTATGCATGAAGAATTAGAATAGATAAATAAAAATAACACTTGGGAATTGGTTCCTAGACCTAAAGATAAGAATGTTATAGGAACTATGTGGGTTTTTAGAAACAAGATGAATGAAGAAGGAATGGTTGTAAGAAATAAGGTAAGATTGGTTTGTAAAGGCTACTCGCAACAAGAAGGTATAGACTCTGAAGATACATTTTCTCCTGTTGCTAGGCTTTTGGCTATAAGATTATTTCTTGCTTATGCTGCACACAAAGACTTCAAAGTATATCAGATGGATGTGAAATCTGCATTTCTGAATGGAGATCTAGAAGAGGAACTATATATTGAACAACTTGATGGATTTCCTTTGACAAAAGATGAGGATATGGTTTGAAAGTTAAAGAAGGCATTGTATGGACTGAAACAAGCACCTAGAGCATGGTATGCAAGATTGGACAAGTATCTACTTCATCTTGGTTTCAGAAAAGGTAATGCAGATAGTAATTTGTACTTAAGAACTAGTGAAGATGGAATTATAATAGTTGAAATTTTTGTTGATGATATCATTTTTGGAGGAAATGATGCAATGAGTAAAATGTTCTCTAAGGAAATGGAAAATGAATTTGAGATGTTAATGATTGGCGAGATGATTTTTTTCCTTGGACTTAAATTAATTAGAACAAGAATGGCATTTTTATTTCTCACACAAAGTATCTTAAGGAAATACTAAAAAAGTTTGGAATGGAAGAATGTAAACCTATTGGAAAACCTATGGTCTCTCGTCAAAAGCTTACTACTACTAATGAATCTTAGAGTGTTTTTCAGACAAGTACATATCTATGATTGGAGGCTTACAATATATGAATCACACCAGACCAGATATTGCTAATGTAGTTGGAATTGTGGCAAGATATCAAGCAGATCCTTTAGATATATGAAATGAACACTTGATTATGGCTTATGGTATATGAAATGTGATGATTTTGATTTTCATGCTTATACTTATGCTGATTGGGCAGGGAATGTTGCTGAAAGAAAGAGTACAATTGGTGGTGCATTCTTTCTTGGGAAAAGACTGGCTTCTTGGTTAAGTAAAAAGAAGGATTGTATAGCTCAGTCTACTGTTGAATCAGAGTATGTTGCTGCTGCTATAAATTGTACATAGATTGTTTGGATGAAGCAAATGCTGAAGGAAATTGGGATAACATTTGATGAGCCAGTAGTTATCCATTGTGATAACACTAGTACAATGAATATGTCAAAGAATCCAGTTATGCATTCAAAGACTAAACACATTTCCATTAAGTATCATTTCTTGAGAGACAAGGTTGTAGATAATGAGATTAGATTGGAGTATATCAGCACAAAGGAACAAATAGCATATATATTTACAAATCCTTTTCCAGAGGATGCCTTTGAGTATCTTAGAGGTATGATTGGGATGAGAGCCCCTCCTTGAAATAATTTAATTGATATAGGAATGCATCAGTCCAGTGGCTTTCAAAGCTATATTATTTTATGGACTTGATGTATGGATCTACTCCTCAGGGGGAGTGATCACAAGAACATTATAGAACACATTTGGGTGATTTTGCACTTGGTTGTTGGAGACATGAAGGTTTGAAAAAGATAAACCTTGCAGAGGAAAGAAGAAGAGCTATGGAACCCTTTTCCATTGTTGTCAAAGGGGAAGAGATTCTATGTGGAAATCCCTACTATTTTAGGGAGAGATGTAATGAGGATATTGAGAACATTGTATTGAGAGTGAGTACTTTTGGGTTGATGAATTTTCCCATATGTTGCCATCAATGCCAAAGGGGGAGATTGTTGTAATTGGATTTTGCTGTTGTTGTTGTTGGCATTCACATTTTATCACTAATGTCAATATATGTTTATATGAAGGCAAAACAAACTTGTTACTACTGTTTCTGGTTAACTGACAAAAGTGTATGGGTACTATACGGTTGTTTCAGAATGAGCAAAGATGGTTATGTGTATAGAGATATTTTGTGATATTATTTCTAAGGTCGCATGGATTACTATTGCAAATGGAGCGAGTCACAAATATGTTACTGAAGAATGGGTACTGGACTATGACAATAATCTTTGACAAAGTTAGTCTCTGTGTTTTGAGGATAACTTGTGTGTGATAAGGATTCATGATATGTGAGCTTGGAGAATGTCAAGAGACATATTGAGAAATGTTTGTTATGATTTTTGGGTCGCAGGACTCTTGGTGATGTCAGCTGTGTCGTGTGCTCTGAAGGAGACCTATTTGGGGCCGACTTCAGAGATGTAGCATGTATTATGGAGTGTGAGCGTGGATTACGAATCTTGGATTATATTTGATGAATTGTAATGGATGTGTACTTTTTATAGGTACCATGTGTATCTTAGAAAGGGGTTAAGTAATTATTTGTGCATTGGAGAAGTCTTAATTGGGGAACCTATTTGCATTTTATAAATGTGTATAAAAGAAATTTGTTTTCTTTTATGGTGGAGTGGTGAAACAACAAAGTTTATACGTTATGAGCTTGTTTATGTGAAGTCTTCTAGATGTAGAGTAGAGGATGTGATTAAGAGACTTCATTGGAATTGATTAAGTAAATACAGTTGCTATCAGATAGTTCACTGGATTGTATATTTCTCATATACACTTGTATTTCAGACAGTAAGTCCTAAGGGTGGATTTAACCTTCTTTAGGAAGTGTGCATGGGCAGCGCGCCTACTATTAATCTTGACTCCTAATAGGGACTATGTACTGTAATGCATTAATAAGCTCCTAACAGGGATAAATATTTTAGCAGGGATACTATACTCTCAGTACATTATTTGTGGGTGCTAATTCCCACTGGGGTTTTACCTTTAACATGGTTTCATCAACAACAAAGGATTGTGTTCTAGTGCTGCATTTACTATGTTATCATTTGGATTAAAGTTTTGGTTTATAATGTTTAAAGTTTAATGATCTGTCTCACAACTAATTCACCCCCCTCTCAGTTGTGTTGGTGGACTATTATTCCTAACATTAATTTCATCTAATGCAGGGTTATATCAACCCCTTCCAATCCTAAATAGACCTTAGGAGTGTCTTAACATGGACTTTGTGCTTGGACTCCCTAAGAAAAAATAGGGTTTGGATAATATCTTTGTGATTGTGGAAAAATTTAGTAAGATGGCCTATTTTGTGCCATGTAAAACCACCCATGATGCATGCTATGTAGAAAATCTCTTCTTTAGGGAAGCAATCAGGATCCATGGTTTACCTTTGAGTATTGTATCAGATAGAGACTCCATGTTTATGAGCCATTTCTGGAAGACCTTGTCACAAAATCTTGGAACCAACCTCTATTTTGGTTCTGCATATCATCCACAAATACATGGGTAGACTGAGGTGGTTAATAGGAGTTTGGGGAACCTTTTAAGGTGTTTCATCAAAGAATATAGACAAACATGAGATCAAGTTATTTCTCAAGCAGAGTTTGCTTACAATGATACCATAAAAAGATCCACAGGTAAGAGTCCCTTTGAAGTGGTCTATGTGATTCATCCTAGAGGCATATGTGAGCTCAGAGAGCTAGGGAGTAGTGCAGTAAGGAGTGGTTATGTAGAGGACTTTGCTCACTCCATGAAGGAGATCCATGATACAATGAAGCAAGAACTAATGGACAATACTACCCATACAAAGCATAAGGTGGATGAGAGAAATAAATATGTTCAATTATAGGTTGGAGATCTAGTGATGGTTCACTTAAACAAAGAAAGATTGAAAAAAGGTGTCCCAAACAAGCTTCATATGAGAAGGATAGGCCCTTGTGCCATTCTAGAAAAATATGGTAATAATGATTACAAAGTGGAGTTACCTGTAGCTATGGGACTTTATCCAGTATTTAATGTTGTAGATCTAGTGCCCTATAAAGGACCAATTCTAGAAGGAGATCATAATCAATCAGATGATGCAAAGGAGATAAGAGCTTTGAAACTACTAGTCATACCAAAGCCACAAGAAGAGAAAATCCCGAGTTCCAAAGTAGCTAAGAAGAAAATGACCAAGGTGTACATGAAGTATCTAATCAAATGAAAATGCAAGGAAGATTCAAAGTCTACATGGGTGTTGGATACAAAGTTTCACAAGTTGGGCATATATCCTAACTTGATCTCGTCTAATGGGATTTAACTTCTTTTTTTTTAGGGGAGAATGGTGCAAGAGAACCTAAGGTTAAAGCCCTTATTTTTGTTGTGTTGTATTTCATTTTAGTATATTAATAAGTTTAGGGAAGTTTAGGATGGTTTTGAACTAGTTTAGTAGTGAATTGTTTGGGTTTTTGGTGGTTTTGGTCCTAGTGACCTTTGTAATGCCCTATTTGACAAAATGAGTCAAAATGTGGGTTGGGAAACCAAGATGCTTAGGGGGACATTTTTAGGTGGTTTTGAGTCTTAAGACATGATGTTAGACCATGTGTAATCCATCCATGGAGGTGGAAGAATGAGAAGGAAAAAATGCAAAAAGATGTAAAAGTTGCTCAAGCAACATTGCAACTTTTGAAAGTTGCTCGACAACTTTTGGCAAAAAGTTGCTTTGTGCCAAAAATCGATTGTTGATTAGTTTGGATGGGTTTCCTAAATAGAGGAAGGTTATTTAAGGACTTCCTTGGCATTGTCCAAGGGTTGAAAGTTTGATGATCTCACTTTGAAGTAATTGAATAGTGACAAAATCCTGTATAGTCACAATTTTTGTGTTTTCTTTTGGAAAGTACTTTAGATGGATTGAATTGAAAAAACCACTAATGTAATTAGTTTCTACAATTTGTTTTCTCATTTTGTGTGTAGTGTTCTAGCTGTATAATTCTATTTTGTAGTTGTAATTAAAATTTTGTTGTTGTTTTGTGTTCACTGGTCCATTATGGACTATACAGAGGAAAATGTCCTCGGGCTTCTTCCTGCCATGGCATGTAAAATGGGTCTAGATGGAATTAAAGGGGAGTCATTGTACATAGATTTTCTTTTGTTTTTAGGTGCATAGATGCTAGGGTTGAATTTAGAGCTCTTGCCCTAGGCGAGCTTGGCAATAGCCTGACTAGGGAAAATGAAGAACAATGTGTTGTGGAATGCAGGGTTGGCTTCAAACATGTAATCAAGTGATTACAAGATGGTGTATGAGAGGTGACACAACTCTAAAAGTAGTGGAGGTGACCATTGAATCCATCTCATATGGTTTTAAAAACATTTGGTTTAGAATGGACAATTAGCCCTACTTTTAAGGACACAGTCCCTAAAGGTTTTAAGGTGTTGTACTGAAGACTTGTGTCACCCAAACCCTAGAAATTGTTTGTAACTCAGCAATGAGTATCTGGATCCAATATTAGGTTTGGGGGTTCTTTGCAAAGTTTGTGAGATAATCCAGTTTTTGAGTCTGAATAGGGCTACAAGAAGCCATTAGGCATATTCCTAGTTTTTAGGAACTCGATTGGTGGTTGGATGGATGATTGGTTCTAGTCTTCAAGAAAGATGTTTAAAGACCTAAATTGAAGTAAATTCAATCCTGAAAGGCACTAGAAGTGTATTGGCATGGTTTAGAGGAATCTACTCTTGTAGGTTTAGTGAGTACTAAAGGTCCTATTTGTAGAGAGGTTCTGAATTTGGAGGTTAGAGAACTTGGTGTCCTGCCCTTAGGATTAGGGTTTATGTGGAAGCCCTATGAAGTCTAAGAAAGAGGCGTTGGAAGAGAGTCAAGCTGACTCTGAGATCTTAAGAACACCTTTATCAATATCTATACAAATACAAAAGAAAGCATAGACGATGACACAAGATGGAATTAAAGCATGTGATGGAGGAGTGACTCTGATATGATTAAAAAATTTAGATGATGCCATTATTAGAAGTTTACAATGTGTATTGGTGGTGTAAGTGACAGGTGCATGACATATAAGGTTATAAAATAATTGAGGATGCGGTTGATATATTTAGAACCTATGAATATATATACTTCATACAAAATATTCAACATAGTTAATGTTTGTAGACCTTATGAAAAAACAATCTTTACAGAAAACAATAGCCTTCTTTGCTTAAACCGAATGAAAACAAAGTTATATTCAATAATTTTTTATGTGTATTAGATGTTGTAGACCCTAAGAGTACATAAAATTATAGAAAATAGTAATTTTAAAAAATATTCACCTATGAAATAAAATGACAAAGGTTAAGCATAGTGTACCAACCCGAAGAAAGTCTCTTTGATTAGGACCGTGCAGATAATTCTTCCTTCAACTCTGAGCTTTGCAGAGAATATTCAAACTTTGCAGTAATGAAAAGATAATTCTTGCTTCACCTCTGTGCTTACAAAGAATATTCATAGTTCCTATTTGTAGTAATAAAAATGAACTTGCAAAATCCCTTTATAAATTTATTCGGATGTGTAAGTTGAATGCATTCATTTGTGGTTGTTGAATTTCAAAATTGAATTCTGGTGGGAAACATTCTGTCGATTCATTCTTGCTCTACAAGTTGAGCTCTTATTGATTGCAACCAAACAGTCATTTCATACTTGCATATCGAATTCAATTCTCGTATGTATAGATTTTGAATTAAAGAATTCTTATTGCTTGCAACCAATCGGTCATGTTATGCTTGCATATTCAATTTAATTCTCATGTGTGGATTTAGCCTTACAATTATATTTTATTTTTTGTTTATTCTTTATTTTTGTGTCTGTATGGGAGCCTTACCCCAGTTGAAAATGTAGGTACTATTTGTAAATAGATTAAATGCCTCAAAGAGTACAAACTTGTTTGAGAGAAAGTGCATATGAGAACCCATAAAGTTGAGTTTCATTTTTAAAATTGTCATATGAGGGACCAATAAGTGCTCTCTTGTATTTGTAATTTGACTAATTTTGTACTTTTGGTCCACTTGCATAAAGTGGTTATTGTGAACAATATGACTTTTTAATAAATGATTTATTCACTTTATTTGTGCAAGGAAGATTGTATGTCAATCACATAAGGACTAATAGTGCTTCAATTTTTGTTTTTTTCTCTATCTACTACTTGTTCATGTATGAACATGTATTGGGGGTTGAATAAATATGTAAAACTTTGGGTTAATTATGTGCATTTATTGGTGTGCAAGATTATTTGGTATTGGGGGGTCCCTATAACGAAAAGTGAACGAGTATTGGTCCTATAGCCACTACTGGTCCCTTTCCCCTATAATAGAAATAATATATCAAGCTTGGGATTATAATTCATCTTAACTACTTATCTTAGAATATTATATTCATCATGTAGATTGTTTTACTAATACAAACTTAAAATATTCATTTAAATATAAAAATCATGAAATATACAAGGTTGAAAAGTCTCAGCTAAGCCCTTAACAATATTTACACAGATTATAAATTGTTATAACTTAAAAAATTAAAAAAACTCCTCTTAAAAAAAGAATTCATTCTTGCTTATCAATTTAATATTAAAATATTATAAGGTTGGGGGCTGGCTTGATTGATTTCTTGTGGTAGGCACAAGGTCAAGGTCACGATATTTAGCCACTCCTAGCCCATATAATAGTAAAAGGCATGTTGTAGGAGACTACCCCATTCCTATAATCCAATTTTTTTAAAAGTACTAAAACATTATCAATAACAAAATATCCTATTACAGAATAGTATATTAATTTTATTCATTAATATTTACCTTTTTATACACATATATCTAATCTAAAAAATGTACATATAAAATAATCCTTATAAAACTAACTTCAAATTCCCTTTGACCATACCATTACATTTTTCAGTACAATTATTAATATATATATTTACTCTACATCTTCAATTTTCTTTTTCAAATCCTAATCCAAATCAGATTGCCACATTCTCATCATGATGTGGCTCTTTGATAGGCAAAACATCCTTCTCAAAACAAACGTGCTTCACCTTTTTGTTAGTGTGTATGTGAGCCATACATCCATAGAAAACTATATTCAAAGTACTAAGTATGGCTAAAAGCCAGTAGAAATAGTCCAAATGGCCTTTGTTTAGGTTGTTCACAAACCACCCCTCATGTCCTCCTCTGGTGGTAATCCTGTCAACAATGGTGATTATAAAACTGCTTAGAAAACTTGAAACACCAATGACACTCAAATAGAAGGCAATTCCCAAGCTTTTCATGCTATCTGGAGCTTGATCATAGAAATACTCTTGCAATCCTACAATGGTGAACACATCTGCCATACCATTCAGAACAAACTGTGGAGCAAGCCAAAAAGCACTGAGGGGGACTGTGGCTTTTGGGTTTTCAAGCAAACCATGATTCTTGGCTACATTTAGCCTCTTTGCTTCTACTAGAGCTGCAGTAACCATTCCTATGATGGATACAAACATTCCCATTCCTATTCTCTGCAGAATTGTTATGCCTCTCTTGTTTCCTGTCAAGTGTCTTGCAATGGGCACAAAGCAACTGTCATAGATTGCTACAAAAGTGATCATGGAAAGCACTGAGAATGCAAAAAGAGAGGATGGTGGGATTTCATTGTGGGTGTTGGGAAATCTTCTGTCCATGGTCTTGCCTTGCTTTATGAAGAAGGTGTTTGTTTGTGCAACGGTGACTCCAAACATGAGACAGGAGAGCCAGATTGGAACCATCCTCAGGATCAGCTTCACTTCTTCTACCTCTGTTACTGTGCATGCATGACTTCTTAAATTTGCTGGGCTGATTTCAGTAGTCGCACTCATACTTGCTCCATTCATCCCAACTGGTGGGTCTATTATGGCGGCTTTGTCTAGAAACCTGAGAAAATACAGAAGAGTTTTAACATTAAACTGTAAAACTCAAGTGATTTTCATATAAATATAGATGAAAGAAGGCAGTTAATAGGGTAAAATTGTCAAGTTCTAAGGTCTCCATAGCAGTAGCACTTTACCAGACAACAAATATGGGAATGAATGTTGGGCAAAGAGAGTTTCTACTCAAGATTTTCTTATTTATTAAGGCAAGTGTTAGAATAATCTATAACTATACAGATAGGATAGGGATAGGTTAGTTATTCATTAAGACTAGTGTTAGAAGAATCTATATGGCAATAAGTATCTTTTGACTCTTTAATTTTTTGTCAATAGTCTTTAGTTTGTTGTCAATCAACTACAGTTAGCTGTCAAATTAATTAGCACTTTTTAAAAAAGACTATAAATATATTAATTAATTTGACACACAAACATATAACAAACATAATTCAACTATTGATTATTCTTACACATGCCTCGTCAAAACTCAGATTGAAATCTCAAAAATTCACAAAATGAATACATTTCTTAACATTTTACTGGTAAAATAGCATTGTGAAATAATGAAAAGAATGTTTATGACTCTTATCTAGCCCACTATGCGTTTTCATAGAACTTGCTAACGACTTGGTGCACATAGAACTTTCCAGCGGCTTCATATGAAATATGGATAGCCAGAATAGCAAGGATGCAATTTAACCAGTATGTAAAATTCTTAAAGGAAAGCAAATTTCTGTGATTTTTGCATAGTATTCTCTCCATGTTCAATGCCATTGGAAATATGCAAACCCTCCATTCAAAGTGTAGGCAATGTGTTTCACTAAGGCATAGCTGGCTAGTGAGTGAGAATTTCAAAGTATCATTTATTGTTTCTTGGAATTTGTAGGGGAGATATTTTTAATTCTTTTCTTGTTTCACTTAGGTTTGTTAGAATAGAAATGTCTCGTGGACAAATATTTTTGGAAATAAATTATGAGTATGTTTATTCAATGTTTTAAATCACTTTTTTTTGCCAGTTACCATTATGGATAAGATTATGTGAAAAATATCCAATGAGAGTGATTTGAAACTTTGAATTAAAAATATTCACACTCTTCGTTTCTACAAATAATTATCTACAATTTATGGATTGTGGAAAAATCATATCAATAGATATCTCTTATTCAATTAATCATTGCAGTGCTAATTTTAAGAGGTCATTAGGAGAGAGGAACTAGCAGATGAGTGACAATTTCAAATCACTCCCTTTTTTAATAGGGGCTAATTTGGCATGTGCCCTCGGCTTATTTGACATGTTCCCTACTTATAAGTAAGGTTTTAGAGTCACGTCATCAAATATAATGCCACATCAGAATGTTTTTTCAAGTTCTCCAAAAACGAATAGAAAAAAAGTTAAAACAGTAGTTATGCATTAAGTCATGTTGTATTTGTATGCTGATGTGGCATCACATGATTTAACATTTTTCATGATCAACACTAGCAACTTTAGATAGACAATTATTAAGACTATATTGTTAAAAATATTAGATATTAAATCAATAAATGCTATAGAATAATAAAAATAAACTCATTTAGTACTTTTTTTTTTGCCTTTATTATAATGAAGATGTAATAAAGATTATAGTAAAAGAGAGAGAAGAGAAAGCTAAGTCAAATTTATGAATTAAGAAAAAAGAAAGAAAGAAAAGTGCTTACTTAAAATTGTCTGTATGTGATAGCAATCTCTGTCCATACTTGATGGATTCCACGTCCCGGACCTCATTAAGCAAGCTCTCATCTGAAGGCAGGCTTTCATTTCTATTCCGTATTGCAGCAACAAAAACTTTTGCTATGCCAACTATAGGGCTTCCCGAAGGCAGTTTGTGCCTGTAAAACGGGGTTCCATACATAAACAAAGCAATTGCAATGACCATGACAAAAGTGAGGATCCCAAATCCCAAACCCCAGCTCACATTGTCTTGTATGTATACAACAAGAGTGACTGCTAGCAGAATGCCACTGCAGAGCCCAAAAAACCACCAGTTGAAGAAGGATGTCTTCTTTATCCTTTCATTCTCATATTGTTCATCAAATTGATCTGCACCAAATGCTTGTAGAGAGGGTTTGTGGCCACCTGTGCCAAAAGATATCAAATACAAGGCTAGAAAGAAGATCCCAATTTGTAAGGGTATTGCCTCACTAGAGCACCCCACAGTGCCCTTCTCACATTGAGGTGGTCTTAGGGCAGGAAGGGACACTGAAAGGGTAAGCAGAATTAGTCCCTGTCAGTGCAAACCACAACCATGATTAGTCCATAGTTTATAGTAGACATTCTATTTATGGTGTGTGTGCGTGTGTGCATGTGCAAGTACACAATTACCAAAAGATATATTATTGAAGCAGTAAGGACCATCCAATAACGTCCACAGTAAGAATCTGCAATGAAGCCTCCTACAAGAGGCAACACAGTTGTAACCCCAGTCCAGTAATTGACATTTTTAGCAGAAGTTGCAACTCCTTCTTGAAGGACAGTAGTTAAATATGTAATCAAATTGGCTGCTATTCCATAGTAAGTCAGTCTCTCAGCGACCTCAACTCCTGGACAAGATGCATTAAAGTGTATCACCATGCATGGATAAGAAACCATTATAGACATATATATAGAAACCATTGTGAAACCCTAATAGCACAGATATATTCATCGCTGCCATAATCCAAGTAAAATAAAACAAAATTGTATTAAGATTTTAGCATTAGCTTTCAAATGTTTTGGTCATAAATTCTGTTGTTTTGATTAGATAAAGTGGAGGGTCCGAATCTGTCTCACTAGCAGCAAGACTGAGAAACCCAAACTAGGACCAGCAATGCTTTTGACCGGGGCATAGAACCAGGGGAAACAAGGGACCCAAACCTGTACCATCGACTTACCACTCATGACACAAGAATGATATTGGAAAGAGTTACAAGGATCTTTCCTCCAACAAACAACAGTTCAAGTTCAAGCAATGCGATCATTTAAAATTCTACTATTACCAACAAAAAAATCTAGTAAATTTTATAAATTATTTAAATTATTTTAAATCCCTTTACAATGTAGTATTTAATTCTAAAATAATTGAACTATTATATTTCTTCTATAACTCATTTTCAAGTATAAATTTATGTTGTTTATGGTACTATTTATTTATAATAAATAATACAAATTTAAATAGTGACAGAACATCAAAGGATTGTAGTTCAAATGATTCAGATTGAGTACAACTGGTGAGGATGATGATATGTTCCTTGATTACACCATCGACCATGGTTTAAACTCTCAAAGGTATTATATAAGGAATGAAGTTGGGGTTGTGTCTTGGAAAACTTAGGTGGAATGACTACCCCTTGTTCCTTGGCTCTCAACCAAAGAAGAATAGCAAAACAAACTTATAGATATAAAAAGCTTGTGATTCACTTGGTTCAGGTTGAGCACAATTAGTGACGGTAATGACATCTTCCTTGATTACACCATCCCTCAAGGTTTAAATTCCCGAGAGTATGATATAAGGGATGAGGTCGGGATCATATCTGGAAAAACTTTGGTGGAATGACTGTCCCTCATTCCTTGAATCTCAACCAATGAAGGATATAGCAGAGTGAACATATAGATAATTAAAAGGGTCATGGTTCAATTGGTTCAGTTTGAACAGAACTAGTGTAGGTAATGACATCTTCCTTAATTATGTCACTCTTAAAGGTTTAAACCCTCAAAGATATGAAAAAGTAATGAGGTCAAGATTGTGATGAGGAGAAGATCATAAGGAAGCCAAGATTATCCCAGTGTCCCAAAAGATCATAAAAACTTTTTCCATAAATTTTCTTACAAAACATACTAGAGATCATATATTGTAAGCCCATTTTCCTAGAATATGTTGGTTATAAATCTTGAGACTTACCAATGATGAATAGTGAAGCTTTCCATCCGCCAGTTTTTGCTCTTAGCACGGGTCTTCCTTTGATATCAACAGACCCATCATTTACCCATTCTTGTCCTCTGTTTGATTCTACAGCCATCTTTCACTTGGCTTGTATTGGCTTGTAAACTCAGTAAACACCTTTAAACAAACAAATGCCAGTCTAAATCATTTATAGAAAAAAAACTGTACTGAATTGCACCTTCGAATATAATTGACTTGTACAGCTTGAGTGCTCTCACCACTATTCTTTCTGACGAATCTCATGAGTTATGTTTCAAAAAAACACACTGAAGAAGTTGACCAGTGCACATATGATGAAAATGACCCGGCAAAATCTATTAGTCGGCACACATCAAATCCAAAAAGATTCTTTCTATAGAAGTGGCAATACCTAGGGAAACATTAAAAAACATTGCAAGGTTTTCCATATGAGAAATTGAGATTATTAAACAAGTTTTTAGAATATAAGAGTGACTTTGTTTGTATTTAAACAAGTTTTCAATTTGCTTTCACATGTTGAATTGAAAATATTAAATTGGTTTTTTAAAGTGGGCTTGGTATGTGACCATGTTCATGAACAGTCCTTTAAAAAGTGAGGAAAGAACAAGTAGGTTTTAATATGTGAACTGTCATTGAAAGAACATGGAAAGAATAAGGTTTTAAAATGTTACATTATAGGTGGGGTGGGTAGACTTTTGTTCATGGTGGGTCATGGAGTTTATTGTAGGACTTTTGTTCATTGTGGGTCATGGAGCTTTTTTATCATTATTTCTAAGTCTTTTAAAAGGCAATGATTTATTTGTAGTCTAAGGTGGTTTGATGGTTAATGTATGGTGTAAGTTATATATTCAATTTTGAAAAGGTATGGTTGTAGACTTTATGGAGCAAATAAGACTCTTTATAGAATATTGTACTTGCAAAACAAATGGAGACACACACATCATTTGGCACACTCTAAGTTGGTTTGATGATTAATGTATGGTGTAAATTATATATTCCATTTGGAAAGGGTAAGATTGTGAAATTCATGAAGTAAAGAAGGTTCTTTATAGACTATTATGCCTACAAAAGGGGCCGGGATGTATTATTTGATATAGTCTTTGTTTGATGATTAAAGTCTGGAGTAAGTTACAAGTAAGATTTTTGAAGGATAAGGTTTACACTTTAGTGGAACAAAGAAGCTTCTTTATAGAATACTATGATTAAGAAAGGAATAGGGAAACATTGTTTCTTTTCAAATTTGGTTTGTGCAACAAGGTAAGGTGTAATAATCAAACAAATTTCAGTAGCTAAAAAATAACACATCAATTTTTATGAAAAAATATATAAAAAGAAAATGCTTATTTTTTAAATATATTGTAATATAGAAATAGAGTACATTATTATATCTCTTGACATCTTTACATATATTTTCTAAAAATATGTATACTAGTTAAACTTATTCTTTTTATATAGAGATATAGATATAGATAAGAATTATCTTCTAACTTTTTTTAAAAATTATTTTAATCTGTCTCTAATATGACTTCATTAAAGGATGTGATGCAGTGAATGCAAAATTTGATAGGAGGGTTTGATAGGTGGGTAATCATTACTACCTCGCAGCTAAGGTGGATGGAATTTTGTTGACGCTTAGACTAAAGGGGGAGGTCATCAATAAAATAATAGAGTTTAGAATATGAAATTTTGAGAACCAATTATCCTTGAGAATGCTCAAAATAGGTTTTTGAGGTAGAGAGAAAATGCAAACGCTAGGATTTAGGGGTCTTCTTCGAATCTCAAAAGAAAAGTCATTGCCATGTTGAGAATTCTTTCCTCAATGGATTGTCTTAAGGAGAGGGTCATCTTTGCGAAATGGTGGAGAAAAAGTTTTCCAAGGGCATGAATTGTGGAGTGGTGGATTTGGAATGTGGACTCACACACAATCTTTAGATCTTTTTGCAACAATTTCTTTATGGTTAAATGTGGCAACTCGAAGATCAAAAATAAACTATTGCTTCTAAATTCTCTCTTTTTCGAAGGAACCAACATTATTGTTTAGATTGAATCCCAAATTTCAATCTATTCAAGAATCAAATTAGGAAGGCCCCAGCATGGATTAGGTTGCCATATCTTCCACCTAAATATTGGCATTCAGAGTCCTTGAGGGTATTAGGAGAGGCATTGGAATCCTTTATTGGGGGTTTATGAGGATTTTATAGTGGGCGAGATGGGAGTCTCTATAGCAATATGTGTGGTAGTAGATTGGTTATGGGTGTAATCACCTAAAAATGGTCACCTAAACCCTAGACCCCCAATCTCAGCAATTAATCAAGAAACCCTAATCTTGATTAAACCTAAGTCCTAAATCAAACAGGCAATTCATCACATTTGACCTGATCT
>MU226838.1:129530-143039 GCA_018584345.1 Thuja plicata | reverse complement strand
TTGCTGTGGGAAGTCACAACAAAAACTCTGATCACCAAGCTTTCAAGGATCCATTTCCTCCTCATGGGAAAGGTGAATCATCTAAAGGCAAAAATACTAATGCTAAGGTCAACTATACTTACACCAACAATGACAATGTCATTAACATGGTTGAACTTGTTGACACTGAATACTGTAATGTCCTCATTCTTAATGGGAAGGAAGATACTTCCAAGTCTAAAACACCTTTCATATTGTGAGGGTCTACACCTCAATCTTCTGAACAAGGACAGTCTCAAGTGAGTGCTAATATTGTTACTTGATCTTGCACTAAAGTCATTCTTAAAGGCCCAGAGCCTTCTATATCTACATCAACTCAACCTTTAGACAAAGCTAAGGTTGACTCTGCTACTAAGAATCCCAAAGTGGGTTCCTCATCTAATGCTACCAATTATAGCATTCTTGATCAATTGCAACGTACTAATGCTCAGATAACTATTTTTGAGCTCCTGAAAATCTCCCCTGCTCATAGGGAAATCCTAGACAAAGCCCTCACTGAGGCAAATGTCTCAAAAGATCTTGATCTTGACCAGTTTCAATCTATGGTAGGTCACTTGACCTCCCCACATTACTTGTCTTTCTCTGAGGAAGATGACCATTCTTTGAGTCAATTGCATAATAATCCTCTGCACATTGAAGTCATGATAGGTCCAAAGCATGTTCGTCATGTTCTCATAGATAATGGTGCTGGCCTAAATATTTGCTCTGCTAGTTTTCTTATTGAGTTAGGCTATGGTGAAGATTGCATCGATGCTCACAAAAAGATTACCATTAAAGCCTATGATGAGGAAGAACATAAATCCAAGGGTTTAGTTGTTTTGCTGATTAGAGTTGGTCCTGTTGAACAAGATGTTATCTGTCAAGTGCTTGACATCCCTTTGGCATACAATATCCTACTAGGAAGACCATGGATTCATGAAATGCAAGCTATCCCTTCTACATACCATCAGTGCATTAATTTCCCATTCCAAGGCTCTGAAGTGACTGTACCCGATAATACACGCTATGATTGCAATGCCCTCACAAAATCTACTGACATCCTTGTGCCTACCAACAGAGAATTTATTGAAATCCTTGAGGATAAATTAAAAGAAATGGAAAAGAACTTGACTCTCAAAGAAACTAATATGGGAGGATATCATATTGGACCTGTATTATCTATTACATCTTTGCCTTTGTCTCCCTATTCTTTTGGGAGACCTTCTGAGAACACTAAACCTTCTACGGTTCCTCCTCCAACAAAGTATAGTGGTACCTTTGTACAAGCCATAGTACCATTAGAAGAAGAAGCTGAAAATAGAGCTATCAAAGCTTGGATCTATAAAGGAGATGACAATTCTAAAAATCCTCCTCCTTATGACATGAAACCTGAACAATATGGTAAAGGTTTATCTATTATGCAACATTTTGGCTATACAGGGGATGGTCCCATAGGTGTGAATCATAAGGGATTGATTGCACCACTTGAAGCTATTGGTCATAGAACATGTGACTCTATAGGTATAGGATTCCAAAAACTCACATTCCAATTGGGAATAAACAAGTTTGTACCTCGAGAAGATAAGTAACCAACACTTAAAGAAACACCTACAATTGCAGAACCTGAAGACAGCTCTGATGAGGATACTTTTCCTTATCCTATTCCACCAGACCTGGTAGCATTCTTTGCTAAGCCAGATAACTTTGCACCACATGTCAGTATAGTAGACACTGATAGTGATTCAGATACCACCACTTCCATTGCTCCATTAACTTATGAAGATTGGAAATAAATGTATCCTCTAGGTCCTGATCATCACAGTAATGTACACATAGCACCACACTTTCAAGAATAGTTTGATAAGGAATTCCAGTCACTTCTCCTTACACATGAGGCAATTGATGATACAAATACTACTGAGGTACCTAGGTCAACAATAGCTCATGTAACCATAGCAGAGGTTCTAGGTAGAACTCATCCCAACTGGGGACAAAGAGTTGATTTTACTCATGTTCTTAACATGAGACCTAATGATGAAATGGACTCCCATGAATTTGAGTTCAACAGCTTGTCATATGCCACTTCTAACAGAGATATAGATACAACAAATGCATATGAAAACCTTCTCAAAGTAGGTGAACGGTCTAGTGTAGGGTCACATGAGTCTGACTCCCTAGGTGTTAACATGTCGTCTACTACGGTCGTTAGGAATCAAAGGAATTCAACTATATCTTTGGATGAGATCGCTTTGGGTCTCGACTTTCTTGTCCATGCCTTTGATGATTATACTATGAATGCACTTGAACCTGTCACTCCTCTTTCACTTCGCCATCCTGAGCTTATAGACTGGAACTCCATTTCCCCATCTAATGAAGTCCTTACATTCCAGAATGATTACACTCTTGCCTATTACCTACACACTGCCGAACCTGTAACGTCTCCTATCAGTGAAGAAAGTGTCAACATGACTAAGACTGACATCAAGTATCTTAGTCACAAAATAAAAAGAAGAAAAAATAAGCGCTCTGATGGTGAAAACCATGTTGTGGCAGTATCAGAGCCTAAAATAGTCAAAATAAAAGACATATCCAAAGGTGAAAACCTCTCTGAGGCACCTGCGGATGAGATACTTGATGCGCTTCCGAGTCATTTTCAAGAAAGATCATCTGTTCTTATTGAACCAACTCAACCTATCAACTTGGGTACAGAGGCAGAACCTCAGATTATTCACTTGGCACAATCACTATCAGAGGCAAAAAGAGAGGAATTCACCACATTCTTCAGAAAGAAAAAGATTAACTTTGCATAGAAATATTCAGATATGCCTGGATTAGACCCTAATCTAATCATGCATCATCTATCCATTGCACCAGGTGTTAAGCCCATCAAGTAGAAGCTTCAAAAAATGCATCCACACGTAGCTCTACTGGTCAAAGCTGAATTAGAGAAATTGCTTAAGGCAGTGTTTATCAGAGTAATTAATTATGCAGAATGGATCTCTAATATTGTTCCAGTATCAAAACATGATAAATCTATAAGAGTCTACACAGACTTTAGAGACTTGAATTTGGCATGTCCTAAGGATGATTCTCCATTACCTAATATTGATATGATTGTAGATATGAAAAGTGGGTATGAGATGTACTCATTAATGGATGGTTTCTCTAGTTACAACCAGATGCTAGAGGACCAAGAGAAAACAACTTTAACATGTGGCTGGGGCACCTTCTATTGGAATGTCATGCCCTTTGGACTCAAAAATGCCAGTGCTACATATCAGAGAGTGGTTACCACCATATTTCATGACATGATGCATAAAACTATGGAAGATTACATGGATGGAACTTTGGCTAAAAGCATGCACCAAAAGAAACATCTTGCCGATCTAGGTCCTATACTAGATCCTATGGAACAATTTAGTTTAAGGCTCAATCCTAAGAAATGTGCATTTTGTGTAACATCTGGTAAGTTACTTGGCTATATCATCTCTACCAAAGGTATTGAATTAGATCCTACAAAAGTACAAGCTATTCTGGAAATGCTGCCACCTAAAAATATCAGACAAATGAGTAGACTTCAAGGCCGAATGCAGTCTATCTGGCATTTTATCTCTCAACTGGCGGACAAGTCACAACCATTTACCAAGACTTTGTACAAGGGTGTGACTTATTAGTGGAATAAATAATGTGATGAAGGGTTCACACAAATCAAGCAGTATCTTGCGAACCCACCAATCTTGATACCTCCCATTCATGGAAAGCCACTCATACTATACATATCTGCTATGGATACATCATTGGGTATCCTATTGGCTCAAGATGATCGGAACAAGAAAGAAAGGGCTATCTATTACATTATTAGAACTTTGGTCTCCTATGAAATGAAATATTCTGCTATAGAGAAGGCTTGCCTTGCAGTGGTGTTTGCTTCACAAAAATTGTGACACGATATGCTGGCTCATACTACATGTCTAATTGCTAAAATTGACCCTTTGAAATACTTGCTCAGTAAAGCTACCCTCACAGGTAGGCTAGCTAAATAAATCATGCTTCTCAGTGAGTTTGATATTGAATATGTTGAAAGGAAATCCATTAAGGGCCAAGCAATAGTAGATTAGTTGGTGGAAGCACCTCTAGTTGATCATCAACCATTGCACATTGAATTTCCAGATGAGTCCATATTACTTCTTACACATCACTCATGGACTATGTTTTTTGATGGTTCATTTACCCAGTAGGGGTCAGGTGCTAGAATACTGTTCATTACACCTCAATGATACTCATTACCAAAATCATACAAGATGTTGTTTCCTTGTACAAATAACATTGCTGAGTATGAAGCCCTCATCAACAGTATGAAGATCACCCTTGAGTGGCATGTGGATGAACTAAATGTTCTTGGAGATTCCCAATTAGTCATTAATCAGGTCAACGATATCTATCAGATAAGGGAGGAAAATTTGGTACCTTATAAATGATTGGTTGATGATCTTAAATAGTACTTTACTCATATCACATTTCAACATGTTCTAAGGGTAGATAATAAAGTGGCAGATGCCATGGCTACTCTTGCCTCTATGCTGCAAATGCCTGAAAATGATTTTAGACATGAATTCCTAGTGGAGACGTTATGCTACCTAGCCTATGACTCCCCTAACACCTGGATGATCTATTCTGTCATAGGACATGACTCATCCCGCTACCATCACATCTTCTCCTACCTACGTGACCAGATTATTCTGGACACTTACTCCTGGAATGAGAAACGTCACCTAATTCGTAGTGCTTCACGGTTCATCATCATCGCTAATGACTTGTATAGACGTGGTCTAGATGGTACCCTCCTTAGGTGTTTAGAACTTGATGAATCCAAAAAAGCGTTAGTAGAGGTGCATGAAGGAATCTGTGGGTCACACTCTAACAACCTAACATTGGCCCGCAAACTTATTAGAGCTGGTTAATATTGGCTAGATATGGAAAAAGAAGCAACACAGTTTGCTAAGTCCTGCAAACAATGTCAATTACATGGAAACCTGATTCATGCTTCGGCCAAGGAGCTGATTCCATTCATTACTTTCTGACCATTTCAGCAATGGGCCTTTAATTTAGTGGGATAGATCTACCCCTCGTCCTCCAATGGACATAAGTTTATCATTATAGCTACGGATTATTTTACTAAGTGGGTGGAGGCAGTCCCTCTCACCGTTGCCAGTGGCAAAATAGTAGCAATGTTTATTCTCAATTACATCATCTGCAGGCATGGTGTACCCTGAGCAATTATCACAGATAATGGGGGACAATTTAAAAACAAGGATTTGACAGAGCTCTTCTCTAAATTTAAAATTACTCACATTGGTCTTCCATCTATTATTCTTAGGGTAATGGATAGGCGGAAGCTTCCAACAAAACAATCCTTAAGATCCTGCATCACATAGTGCATAAGTCTGGACGAGATTGGCATCTCTAGATCAATCTAGCTCTTTGGGCATATAGGACAAGTATAAGAACACCAAAAGGGGCTACACCCTATGCATTGGTTTACGAAGCAGATGTTGTGCTACCTATTGAGGTCGAGATTCCTTTTTTGCGAGTCTCTTTAAAGGGCCTCATTACTGATGAAGACACTAGAATATCTTGACTACAAGAGATAGAATTACTTGATGAACGTCACCAAGTGGCGTTCGATCACCTGAGAGTATACCAAAAGAGGATGTCTAAAAGCTATAACAAGAAGGTCAGACCAAGAGACTTCCAAGCGGGTGACCTCGTTCTGAGGGAGAACCCTAAGAATCAACAACATTGGGTCCAGAAAGGCAAGTTTGAACCTAATTGGCTCGGTCCATATATTGTTACTACAGTGTTTGGGTCTGGTACCTATCAACTCTCTACTACTGAAGGAGAACAACTCAAAGAGCCCATCAACGCTCTTCATCTAAAGCAGTTCTACAGCTGAGACATCTTTAGTATGCTAAAGTCCTGAAAAAATTCTAAAAATTGGAAAAAGTCCTAATAAAATGTTCATCTTAGTGAAAACCTAGCTATAGGCACTTTGATGTATCTCCAAAAAAAATCATATATTCCAAAAATACAAAAAAATTAAAAAATTGAAAAATACAAAAAAAGAGAAAAAGAGAAAAAGGTGCCATTGATGAAAACCTGGCAAACAGGCATCATGGTAGCAAAAAAAGAATTTCTGCCAAGAAGGTGAAAACCTGGTAAATAGGTGCCTCTTGTTTCACAATGCTATATCTATCACAGCACCCCTTGGCTTTACGCATTTTCTTTCCTGCATTGCTGCTTCCCTGCTTTTATTTTCTTTCAGTTCCCGTCAAGACACCAACTCACATGGATTGAAACTGGTCATACTCTCAGGGAAACCCTCCTGATCTTGGGGGCATTGTCTTATTATTTTTTTTGGATCTACTTCATGATAGTCACCAGCGGTTCTCACTACGTCTGCCTACTATCACTTTTCTTATACTGAGTTCTCTCTTCGTGAGAATCTCCCTCACATCAGTCACCAGTGGTTCTCACTGCATTTGCCTACTGATGTATAGCTTATACCTTGATCTCTTCCTTTGAGCATCTCTCTTGCAGCAGTCACTAGTGGTTCTCACTGTGTCTGTCTACTATCACTATTCTATCGAGATTGCTCACATTTGTTACAGTTGGAGTTATACTCACACACTTTATCTATTGATACTCAGTCTTGACGATTCTACGCTTTAGTTTGTACATATCTTTTGGTCACTTTCGTGACACTTTGGTTCCTTTGCGGACCCTCCTGACTTGACTTTGATTCAACGCCATATGCTTGTGGGCATTCACATCTGGTTTGTCCTCGCAATATATGTCAGTCAGTCATCATTACTTGGGGGCATGGGCCACCCATTTGATCACATCTTTAGTTTACACCCGAGTCAGTAATCTTGTCACTTCTCAAGGACAACTCGCTACTGACATGAACTAGTGTCTTTCAACACCACCATAACATTATTTTTTAACACTATCTTTGGACACATCTGTGTTTTTCAACACACATCGGATATCTCAAACGTAAACATCTATCGATAACAATCAAACATAATGCACTCACAAGCACAACGGTGTTTTTCAACACCTCTAAACATGAACATATTCAAAAATTTTGAAACATGCTGAGCTATGATTGAAAATTTCTTTGTATGTTGTCTATTCTTATGGATTTTATTGATATTTTCTTTGTCTACTGCTTGTTGGTGTAGTCCTGATGATCCGACAATGTAAAAAAAATAGGGTGTATGTGATAAGATCTCCCGCAATAAGGTGGAACAGCCTCACATCCCTCGATCTTGTTTATTTGTACGCCATGGTGAGGTTGGTACTATCTCCTTGCTTGTTATTGCTTTGTTTGTTATTGTTTTGTTTGCTATTGATCTATTTGTTTATGCATGATCGCACTCATGGTTATCTTGGCTTTGAATGCCTCGATACTAGTGTACTCTTGCAATATTAACTGGAAACAATGTTTAGGTCATCTTGGCTTTTGTGCCCTAGTGCTTACGTTCGTTTCCTACATTTTATCAAATGATAAGTCATATTCATATCCTTATGGTTGCATTGTGGTGCCAGTAAGGGTTGTATCGACTTTGATGTTCCAAAAAATGCTCAATGATGATAAATATATGATGGGTCTCACAACCATGTCCTAGAATTGCACCTTCATATTGCATGTAGCATAGGATTGCATTTTCATTCTAGACTTGCATTATGGCAATGATTCAGTGTTCTCTTCATTGCATTCTTCTAGCTTCATACTTTGGAGAGGTCTTCTTCTTCACCATTCACGTTTCATCATGACTGCATAGGTGTTCGATGCTTGCTCTCGTTTCTTCACATGTTCTTTTGGTTAGCATTTGTCGTCCTGCATGAGATGTTATTACCATATAAATATTCATATTCACATTTCATAATCATCCATACATTACATTTACACTCTCATTTACATATTGCATTTGCATAAATCATTTACATACATACATCTTTACGTTCATGCATGTGCATTTCATACATATCTTTCAAACACGTTCATCCATTTGCATACATTCTAAACATCTCATCATCTAAGCATATAGGAAACATCTCATAAAGGAAATATACAATATGCGATGATACCAAAAGATGAGCTCATATATATATATATATCTAATGTGTCGATACAAATACAAAATGGTGCTACTCAAGCATGATCTATCTCAAAATTGTGATATAATACAAAGATGCCAACGCATCAGATACATTCTATGATCTCATATCTCTATCTATCAACCTAACTCTGGCCCTCTCCCTCATCACCTAGAGGAGGTGGAGGTGGGGCCCTATCTGGAGGAGGCAACCTCTGTGCTCCCTCTAATTCTCTCGCATAGCTCAAGAATCTGGCTACCTGAGATGCCTCGTCAGGCACCGCACCTATATAGGAGGCATAGTAGTATGCTACTCATGCCATCTAATGCCACACCTCCTCCTATGACTCCCACACCTGCTCTCGGAGATCTTGTATCTCTTAGTCTTGATCAAATAGTCGCACGTCGCACATGGCTACCTGTATGGTGAGATCTCCCACCTACCTCGTGAGCTGCTTCACCCTCTCCTGTAGGCACCGCTGTGGGTCCTACACTGCCTCCTGCGCTATATCCTATGCAGGCTGATCCTCCTGCATAGGATCATCCTGCTGCGCCTCCTCTTGTGGAGGTACCTGCTGCTCCTTTGATAGCTATGCTGCAGTTTGTCACCGGGACTGCCTAGTGCTACCACTGCCACCAGATCCCGCATCCATCCCCATGTGTCAGGCAGGGATGTCCATCTGTACTATCTGGGGTTGAGGACCCTGCTATGCCCTCTGTTGTGGAGGAGGCATCTATACCTGTTGTGCCACCTGTAACTATACAACCTGTGGAGGTACTACCTATCCAATACCTGCTATCCCTACTGGATCTGTAAACCTCAGAAATGGGTGCGTGATGAAGTGCTCCTTGTACTCAGTGGTCACACTGGCATCTGCTATGTCTCTAAGGTAGTCCCACTGAACTGGGACCAATGAACAGATATCAATCATCATACGCCCCTGATCCAACGGTGTACCCTAGCCCCTCTTGACCTCATCAGCGAATCTCGAGCATACCATATAATCCTATGAGATGTCATGTGGGTGACCGAACTGCTGCCATACTCGCCTCTGTGGAAATCTCTTGATGACTATAATAGTGTGACCGATCATTGCATGCAAGCAAAACATGTGGCTCAACTGCTTAGCCACATCATCCCAGGCCTCTGTCAGTCTCCACGGCCTCCACACTACTACTAGATCATCGAGCTGCGCTTGCCACTGATCAACCTTACCCAGCATGGGCTGAGTAATCATACCTTTGTATCGGAAAATATAAGGCTACAAGGGCTGCCTCATATCCTCGCATATCAGCCTGGTGACGAGAAGATGCTCCCAAGCCCACACCTGTAACACAAAGACCCCTGCATCCATGCTCTTTGCCTCTTTGTAGATGACCTCATGCATCTCTTGATACATGTGTGCAAGCATACACTGGCCCCATCCATAGTGTCGAGGTCATGCCATCATCAGCTACAGCATCCTGCCCTAGCCACACTCTAGACCATGTTGTCCACGATCCGGCATCAAGTAACACCTAAGGGAACATTCTAGAACCACCGGCAACCTATGGGTCCCCTCATACGAACCGATCAGATCCTCCCATGGGATCGCTCTGCCCATCACGAGGTCATCTTGAAAGACCTCTCTCAAAGCTGCTGTACCCATCTTGGGCTGTGTCTCATATTCAACTCTGGTCCCGACAAATGGTATCCTTAGGATCTTATAGATGTCGTCGGGAGTAATGGTCATCTCCCCCTGTGGTAAGTAAAACATGTTTGTTTCTGAATGGAAATGCTCAACCAATGCTCCCAACAACCTGTGATTTACCCAAATCTCAAGTATATCACATAACATACTCAGTCCCAATGTGGCTATGTGTGCTGTCTCCGCATCATCTAGCTAAGATATCAACTTGCTGATAGCTGGATGATGCGACTTGAATGCAATATCAGGAAAGTCAACCTACAAGACATGCAAACAATAGAGCACTATCAGTAATCGACAATAATTAGAGCATAATGCGATAATAAAGCATTGAAGACATCCTATAGACATTAACGACACTGACGCAAAAAATATTGGACGCGATGCAGACTGATTTCATGTTGATTCTGACCACTTTTTCTCATGCAAAATAGCAAAATTTTGAGCGAAGAAGTTCTTCGAATCGCGCGATATTGCAATTTCGTGCGACCTTTTATGCCAGTTCGCACGAGAAAATGCATTCCAAAAGGGTTTTTCGCGCCATATTGAGTACCCACCCGCGTGATTTTTCGCATCGAGTGGCGCAAAGAAGTTGTTTCTTCGCGCGAGATTTCCCTACGGGGTGCGTGAAGAAACTACTTCGCGCGAAGACCCGTGACCCAAAACTTAAAAACGTAAAAAATGTGCAAAAAATTTAACCGAAATGCATAAAATTTGAATTACAAGGAGGTTTATTGACTACTTATAGGTGGTCCATACGTTGCAAGCTAGTTGTGTCTCTTGGATCACTCGAATCAATGGTTGCTATAGGGGACCACCATTTTGTCTTCTACTCAGAGCTTTCAATTCACAAAGTCAAAGGGTTGAAATGATTTGAAAATGACCCTTTTCGTCCTTATATAGGTTTTAACCTAATTTTTTAAAGTGCTCCATTTTGCGTAAAAATGACACCACTACCTAATTTGACTACTGTGAATCCATTTTCGTGATCAAAATCAAAATCTGACACTTCTATATAGCTCAAAATCACATTTTAAAATTTTTGGGACCGACGCGATCGGACACTTGTGCAGTTGACTTTCTGACGTTTCTTTCTTGTTAGAATCTTATCATATCATCATTTTCTAAATTCTTTGACTTTTTTCTTCAAAAGTCAACTTTGGTCAACCCCAGTCAAACTTGGTCAACTAGACCTCAAAATCACTCGAAATTAATTCTGCACCTTTTGAATTCTTCCGTAATCTGTTTTGAGTTCTTCTTGATCTCCGATTCAACATCTATCTACAATTTTTTCGCTCTCCATCATCAATATGGTGTGTCACCTTTCTATTTCGCTCACGAGGGGGCAGGATGATTACATCATTGAATCTATTTCAATCAATATGATCTGATTTTCAAAAGTTCTCATCACTTGGGGCATGTTCAGTTTTTCGTACCTTACGATCAAAACTGGATACTCCACAATCAATAAGGGCATCTTTGTTCCTTACATCTTGTCATCTTTTAGGACAGGTATCAGGGCAATCTAACCCTGAATCCTGAAGGTTAAGCCTCGTTCTAGGGATAACCTTGTGAAAGATATTTATCCATCTTTTGGGACAGGTATCGGGGCAATCTAACCCTGACTCCTGAAGGTTAAGCCTCATTTTGGGGATAACCTTGTGAAAGATATTTATCCATCTTTTGGGACAGGTATCTGGGCAATCTAACCCTGACTCCTGAAGGTTAAGCCTTGTTCTGGGTATAACCTTGTGAAAGATATTTATCCATCTTTTGGAACAGGTATCAGGGATATCTAACCCTAACTCTTGAAGGTTAAGCCTCATTCTAGGGATAACCTTGTGACAGATATTTATCCATCTTTTGGAACAGGTATCGGGGTAATCTAACCCTAACTCCTGAAGGTTAAGCTTCGTTCTAGGGATAACCTCATGAAAAATATTTATCCATCTTTTGGGACAGGTATCGGGGCAATCTAACCCCGAGTCCTGAAGGTTAAGCCTCATTTTGTGGATAAACTTGTGAAAGATATTTATCCATCTTTTGGGATAGGTATCATGGCAATCTAACCTTGACTCCTGAAGGTTAAGCCTTGTTCTTGTTAGAGTATTATTACTCTTTTAGCTTAAGCTTCTCTTAGGTGCGTTATTAATTAATTCCTAATTAATAATGCGCAACCTAGTATTTGCCTTTTAGGGTTTCGTTCACCTTTATAAGGTCGAACTTTGTAATTGTCTTTCAATTAATTTAGTTGATATTTTTGCTCTCACTTTCCGAGCAACTTCTGAGTTCTGCTTTTCATTTTCGCACTTCATCTTTGTATTAGGTCATTTGCATGCAGGTGTATTCGGGTTCTGTGAATCTGATCTTTCATCAGTTTCTACATGGTATCAGAGCCGCCCTGTTGGTGCCTGATCAAAGATTTTTGAAGCCACGATTCGAAGGCGTCATCTGCAGCTTCTCTGGGGTTTTTCTATCACTTTGGAGGAGGCACGATCTTCTGGAGCAGATTGAGTAGAAACGGACTCCGCCATTGCGTCTAGAAGGCCCGGGAGAGTCGAAATCACATAAAACTCGACCTCTTTTGGCCTCCGTGACCTCAGGGAAATTTTTTTGCCCTACTAGGGCCGTACGGCTTGAAAATCGAGGCATTCATCGAAAAAATTTCAAAAAAAATCAATTTTTAAATGATTTTTATCATTTAAAACACCGCAGCCAGTGTTATTTGATTTGGGGCCACCCGCGCGCCACCATAAAGCTGCCCACCACCGGCCGCTGCACCGGCGCGCCACCCCAAAGCCGCCGCCACCGGCCGCTGCACTGGTGCGCCACCCGACAGCCGCCTCAGCTCGGCCGCCGCTCGACAGCCGCCCGACAGCCGCCTTTTTGCCACCCGCGCTCTGCCTCCACCGATGGCACCACCAAAACCCCGCCGCCATGCCGCCGACGGGCTGTGACAGCCGAACGGCCGTCAATCTTATGATAGTGACTGTGTTTTTCCAGAGAGGGTGTTTTTAGGGGTACTTGTTGGTTTTTTGCTCATAAATTGAGCATACGGTATCATTTTTCAAAAAATGAAATACCGTCGGAAAGGTGTTTCCAAGATGGACGTAGTGGTACAGGTCTTGTTTCCTAATTTTTCTAGTTGCTTACTGTTTTTTGCAGTCAAAGTCATGCCTTTGTTTGTGCTCCTGTTCGGCTTCTGGATCTCAAGTTTTTCTCCTCATTTTCTTTGTGTGCTTTAAGTAGTTGTTCATTTGAGGTGCTTAGGGGATAGAATTTTACATTGTGGGGGGGTGCATTTTACTTTCTGTCATTTCATTCAGAAAGACCCTTCTACTTCCGTCTTCTTCTTCTTTCAATGTTGGATCCCTCTGTGGCCCGACTGACACCTCACAACTACCACACATGGAAGCCACACATGACCAGACTCCTCATGTCACGAGGTTTATGGTCCTGCATGGATGTGGCTCAGCCAGTTCTTCAGAGGCCTTATGAGGCACTTATGCACAGAAACAGGATGGATGAGGCAATGGGCCTCATTGCCATGAACATTTCAGATGGGTTGTTGTTCCACCTGGATGGCCTGACTACACCCAGGAATATGTGGGACAAGTTCTCCACTTTGTTTGGCACCATGG
>MU226838.1:118364-128502 GCA_018584345.1 Thuja plicata | reverse complement strand
GCGACCCGTGTTGTGACTGCCACACCACATCCTGAGGAGTACTTTTCTCTTCAGCCAGATTCTTCTTCAGCACTGCTTGATCCTCCAGCTCCATTCATCGAGCCACCAGGTGCAGTTGTTGAGGATTATTTAGAGGACACTCATCTCCTCTCTCATGACAGTGTCAGCACACCTGTCATTCCTCTTGCATTGGGGATTCCCTTTCAGGATCCTCGTGTCTTCTCTTTTGAGCATCAGCTCAGCCTTCCAGTGACACCTCATCCTTCGAGGTCACCTCTTTAGCACCTACTGACCTTCACGCCTTTGCATTGGAGTCACAGTGGTTTGTTTGTTGCTCCAGGGGTTCTTTCATTCTGGGGGGCTTTGGAGCCTCGACCCTCTCTCTCGGGGGGGTTAGCAGCACGCATTGTACTACTGGCTTTGAGAGAGTCTCTTGAAGTCATTATGTTGTCTTTGCTTGCCTTTGTATCTCTTTTTGGGGTAGGGTTTTTCCCGCTGGGTTTTCTCTATTTCCCCGGTTCACAGAGATTTCTTTGTAGTTGGGTACCTGATCAGGCCTTGTTGCCGGGACCCATTTCTTGCTTTCTTAGTCTTGCTAGGTCTGCTTTCTCCCTGTGTTCAGCTTAAGGGGGGGTGTTAGGGTATTATTACTCTTTTAGCTTAAGCTTCTCTTAGGTGCGTTATTAATTAATTCCTAATTAATAATGCACAACCTAGTATTTGCCTTTTAGGGTTTCGTTCACCTTTATAAGGTTGAACTTTGTAATTGTCTTTCAATTAATTCAGTTGATATTTTTGCTCTCACTTTCCGAGCAACTTCTGAGTTCTGCTTTTTCATTTTCGTACTTCATCTTTGTATTAGGTCATTTGCATGCAGGTGTATTCGGGTTCTGTGAATCTGATCTTTCATCAGTTTCTACAGTTCTAAGGATAACCTTGTGAAAGATATTTATCCATCTTTTGGGACAGGTATCGGGGCAATCTAACCCTGACTCCTAAATGTTAAGCCTCGTTCTGGGGATAACCTTGTGAAATATATTTATCCATCTTTTGGGACAGGTATCAGGGCAATCTAACCCTAACTCCTGAAGGTTGAGCCTCATTCTGGGGATAACCTTGTGAAAGATGTCAATCTGACCAGTGTTTGGGCGATCTAACCTAGATATTGGGGGACTAAGATTCGTTCTGGAGATAGTCCTAAACCTTTATTTACTATCTTTTGGGAAAGGTATCTGGGAAATCTAACCCTAACTCCTGAAGGTTGAGCCTCGATATGAGGACAGTCTTGTGAAAGATATCTATTTGATCGGTGTCTTGGAAACCTAACCTAGACTTCGGAGAGTCAATCTCTGTTCTGGAGATGGCTCTGATATCTTTACATCATCAATGTTCAAATCTATTCTTCTATTCTTCAGGCATCAGACTATTCTTTGAATCAATGCACTGCTCACACATCAATTCAAACAGGGGCAAAATGTAACACCCCAAAATTGGCATCTTGCAACTCTAACCAATTTTGTTGCATTTTTCATTCTTCTGGATCATCAAAGTCCTATTGAACTAGGCAATTCTGAGTTTTGACTGACTCTACTCGACCTGAGTGTCAAATGTAGAAAATTCTAAATTTGCATTAATCATACATCATGTTTAATTCCTAAATACCAATTGGCTAAACAAACCTTATGATCGAATTAATTTAATTAATAAAGTCCTAGCACTTTAATTAAATTAAATTCACCCTCTTTAGCTGAGACACATGAAAAGGAATTAAATAATATTTAATTGTTAGATAAATATCCTCATTTCAATAATTGAATTTAATATTCAGATAATTAAGAAAAAGAAATTATGAGGTCATATTTATTTAATTAATTGGATATTCTCTCAAAAATCTTTCTTTTATTCAGAAATAGAAACTTTGAATTAATTGTACTTTAAAGAGAAATAAAACAATTTAATTCAAATAAAATAGAATTAAATCAAAGAAAGAAAACAGTTAAAGCAGGAAGAAAACAATTTATTGTATTCTTTCGAATAAAGCTTTCTATTTTAAACTAGCTTTTCTATCTATTTTATTTCAAAGAGGAAAGTTTCTATTCTGATCATCTCTGAGTCTATAAAAGAACTCTCATTCTTCATTGAAAACCCCCTGAAACCCCTCATTTTTTATGCATTGTTAGAATACTGAATTATTGTCTCATTTTCTTGCTAATCTCATATAGAGTAATTTCATTTTACAATAAGATATTTTCAATTTCTAGATTAATTGCATTGAAATCATGTCTTAGCTTAATCTCTCATATTTCATTTCTTAGTATAATCTTGCATTGTATTGCATCTATCATGATAAATCCTTCGTTCCTAGATTAGTCCATGGTTGTGAGACTTTCGTTCTGAGAGCAATTTCAAAAACCCCGTCTGGATAGAAGGCAACAGGTCAAATCATGCAGGCATACAAGATGGATAATCTCATAATCAATCTTGTGTGTACCTGGTGAAGAAGGACGATGTTGCAGTGTATGGTGAATTAACAAGGCCAAATTTACCACATACAATATGCTTACTCTATTTAGTAGTGTAATCAGTTGGATTATTAAGCGATAGACTATTATTTCTTTGTCCATTATGAAAGACACTAAAAAAAATCCCTTTGATTAGCTCGCTTTTTTGTTCCATTTTTTTCTTCCACCCATTGTTTTAATGTATTCTCCCTCCAATTTTTCAAAATGTCGATGGTATTAATCAAGATGACACTATTTATGGTGTTTCCTTGCACCTAGCAGAACAAGCATGCACAAATTTAGGCACAATTAGACACCTACTTTTCTACCTATGTTTTTTCCTAAATTGATGTCTATCAAATATGTGGGTGCAAAATTAGGCGTCAGTTTAAAGTGCTTGCATAAAATTAATGTTATCACAATCACCATTTCGCAAGGAACTATGTTTAAATAGAATGAAGGGTATGTGAAGTAGCAATAATAATATAAAACTATGGATATCACTATTTGATAGAACTCCTATCCCAAAGTAATAAGAGACCTGTGAAATTGTGATGCATATCACCAGATCATAGGATTGAAACAATCAGTAAGAAGGATAGATGTGATTTAGTGATAAAGGGAAGGTCATATGTTGCTAACTTTCATAAGGCATAAAATTAAAGAAAAATTGTTTTGCGACCTAACAATAGGTGTTATCACCCTTTCAAAAGAGTGAAATCAAGTCATTCATTAATTATTTTGATACTGTGAAAGTAACTTGGTCTCAGCTTGATATTTTAAAAGGTAGGCAGTATGAATTTCACACTTTAATTAAAGGAGAAAGGACTTGTGAAAGGTGACATTAAATAGTGAATTTTGGCTCCAAGTTTTTATTTAGAGTTGAAGGATTGTGTGGTGTGAGCTGTGTGATGAGGAAGAACATGTTGATTATTTTAGAGAAGGTCACAAGTAAGTACTCCAACACTCTTTGAGCTAAGTATAGTTGAGTATTTCAAAATTTCAAAATTCCTAAGAAGAAATAGTTAGTAGAGGGTTTTGAGAAGAATCCTAGGATGCCTGACCCTACAAAGAGACCCACAATAATTCATGTTATATGCCTTGGATAGTTTATAAGATACTGAAGGGAAAAATGTGTTTAATGATAGGTTTTAATGGTGTAGGGATGCTTGTATTCCTATCACAGGCAAAGAATTATTTGGTATTTTTAGACAAAAAAGACCAGAAGGTCACTTTGTCAAACGCTTGGACTTTAAACTTATAGAAGCTAGTTGTGCCTAATTTTTGTGTGAATATTGACTTGATACAAGTGATAGAACATAAGTACAACCACAAGACTTAGACCATTAGGATGAGTAACGAAAAACCCCTGCTAGTAATCACAAGGTCTACAATTTTTGATTGCTTCATGTTGAAAAAACAATCCCTGACTAAAATTCACAAGGAATAGTTCCAAATTGATTATGAGAGGTTGAATAAAGTATTCAAAAAGGATGAGGTGGTCCATTATAGGAAAAGAGGTAAGACCAATAGACCTATGCCAATCATAGGTAGTGTACCTTTCCCTATGGAGGAGTTCATTGCATTTTTTAGAGGACATATTTGGTGCAGGAGCACCAAGGCCATGCATGCACACCAAGGTCTCTATGGATCCTAGGGAGATGGAGGCATGACCTTGAAAGGTAATTTGGAAATTTAATGGACCATTTTTGGTCATTTAATGATTTTTAAATATGTTTGTAATGTTAATTGATCATTTGGTGTGATATGATTATAAACAAGATTTGTAAGCCATGCTTGGAATAGTGGCTAGGAGATCATCCTTGGGGTCACTTGAGTAACCCAAAGATAAGATGAAGTTGATAAAGACCTTGAAGGTCATTCATGATTGTAACATGGCCAATAGAGCTATTAAAACATGTAAAAGCACTCAAAGTGCAAAAATATGTAAATTTGCATTTGTATGCAAATATGGCATAGAAGGCTCATGTAAGGGCTATGGGGCTAAGGATGGGATGAAAGGTTGTTTTTAAACCTTTTAAATGTCCTTTGAGAGGAATTAGACATCATTTTGTCAAGATGACAATAATAGGTTATCATTTTGTGTGTTAGCATTAGTGTAACAGTCAATTTTGGGACTGTTGTAGACAGTTTTAGGGAGTTTAAAGATGGTTATTTGGTTGGTTTTTGAGTTTGAGGTTATTTTAGAAGGAGATACACATTATTATTATTGGGATGTATAGGATGGTGTGTGGAGAGCTATTGTAATGTTATTGAATCAATAAAGAAAAAAATTCTTGCAAACAGTCACATTCAGCCCGTGAGTTACAGTCACTATGTTGTGGCTTGAAACTCATTTTAGAATGTATTGTTGATTTGGAAATGGATTAGAACATTTATATTTTCAATTTTATCATTTCCTAGAAATTACTATGATGTTTCATTGAGTTTTGAAGTAATAAATCTATCCATTTCTTGATTGTTCTCAAACCGTGTCTTTGGAATCAACAATTTGAATTTTGAAGTCTCCGTGGTTGGAAGAGTCTCCCACCCTCTATGGTTAATTCAATTGGTGGGATAATTCTAATAATTTTTTTTTTTATCCTTTTATAGTGTTTAGATGCAGGGAGGTGCAAGATATTGGAAGAGAGACCACAACATAGGGGCAAGTTGCTGAATGAGGGTGCACAGTTTGACACCAGTAATTAGTGTGATCGAATACTCCAAAGGATGGGGGTATTTCATGTTTGATCTTGGATATTGTGGTCCATATGGAGGTTTTAGGTCCATCGGGAGGATATAAAGAAGTTTGAAAGAGTCCTTTTGAGAAATCCCTAGCCTAATAACCCTAGAAGTGAGGGCTTGATACCTAAAAGTATAGGCAGGTGTTGATGCCCCAAAACCTTGATAATGTAGTGTTTCTGACCATTTTTCAAGATTGTTTCATGGTTTGGGTTCAAGGGAGCAATATCTCTTAGGAGTTTCTTTGTAATTAGGTGCATTTTAGGCCTATTTGGTTGCTACAAAGGTAGTGGCTCTAGTTGTTGGTACAAAGGAACATACCCTAGGTTTAGGATATGTTTTGTAGCATTGTAAAGGGTATATAAATATGTAAGTAGTTTCCTTAGTGTTTTGGGAAAATTTTGGGTTAAGGTAAGATTAGTGGTTGGACAGGGCTACAAGGAGATTGAGTTAGCACAGATAGAGAATTGCATATGAGGTTATGTGGAGTTGATAACTATAACCACCTAGATTTGGTATGTTCTGACTATAGACCCTATTTTTCCTAAGTGTGATCATACCCCCAATTATGTCATGATAATGTTACGTTCGCATAATTCATTTTTAATCAAATTTAATGTCCTAGGTGTTTTTTATCATTGAATTATATTAACTATTATAGCCATACAATTCAAATCAATTTAAACCAATTAAATCAAATCAAATCAAATTAAAACATGGGTATAGTATTTAATCATAAAGAAATTAAATAGTCCCTAAATCAATTTCTCACTTGCAAATGAACCCATTCCCCTAGCCTAATTAATTTAATTAAAATGGATATAGTCCCCTTAATTATTAAAAAATAATAAAATGCTTAAATAATTAAATCTTATATATTTAAATGAATTATGTCAAATAATTCATTTCATTTATATTCCCCTAAAGCCCAACCTAACCTATCTCAACCACTTCTACCCTGGGTTCAAACCCATCCCAACCTATTCCCCCCATGCTAATCAAATTCTAATCCTAATTTCATCCTAACCCACCTCCTAATGTTGTCACATTCCATTAGGGAGTGATTAAGGACTCCACCCACTTGAGGAAGTCAAAGAATCTCAAGATTCCTTCCTCAAGTCCACTTTCTCAAGCCACTCTCTTACACCATTCCCATGCTTATTTAAGGCTCTCATTAATGCCTCATTAATGAAGATTCCTTAAGCCCATGTCTCCACCATGCCTATTGAATGCCCAAGGCATTTATTGCTAGATTACACACCATTAATGAGTTCTTCAACTCCATTAATGCACCTTGTCCCCCCTCTCTCTCTCTCCTCATTATTCTATAAATAGAAGGCATTTTTGAGAGCAAATAAGCCCTTACCTTATATCAAAAATGCATTTTTATGCTGCTAGGATTTAGATGCATTCATATTTCATTCATAGTTTCATTATCATGCATTGTTATTATCTCCATTTTTAGAGCTAGGATGCATTGTTTAATGATCAATAGCTTGTTTTAATTCAAATATTTCATGCTAAGTTGTATATGTCACTGATAGTAGCATAATCTAAGGGCTATTATGTTATTAATCACACTCTTCTTAGTTAGAAAGCAATAGGTCAATATTAGTGGTTTTATATGCTCATCTAACCCCTTTTTAGCTAATGCAATGATCTATTGAAGTGTTGTGTCTTTCTTAAACAGGTACAAAAATCACACACAGATTTCTAGCACCCACCGTGGGGCAAGATTCTAGATTTGGCCTCATTTTGACCTCATTTTTCACCTATTTACCTTCCCAATTTTCAGGTCCAGAATCATTTTTGGTTATTCTGGCTCGCATCTAGGATACGACCTTGAATGGCATAAAATGAGGCTCGCATCTAGGATTTCTCAGATCACTTTCAGTTTAGGATCACATCTAGGGAACATTCAGTCGCATATGGTAAGGAAAGTCGCATCTGGTTTCTATGTCATTTGTTGTATTTCTGGATCGCATCTGGTGAAAATTTTAATGAGCTTCATTGCCTAACTACTAACGTTTGCGTGATTGAATTCTTTGGTCTTTTAAAATAGCTTAACGAGTGTTTGCAGGTTTCCATCAAAGGATTTTCTTGGGAGTTTGACGAAGGATACTAACATGGTTTTTCATGTTTCCCAACCCCCATCTTGACCTCTATTTACATGCTTTAAATACTGAGAAACATTTTCTAATCTTCTAATAAACTGACTAGAGGACATTGCTCTTTTCCTCTTGAGGCAAATCAGAAACTCATACATTAGATTAGGAGTTGAAAGGAATTTGGAGTTAACTAAACCAAGCTAATCACATCATATAATTTCTTTTGGATCAGTAATTGAACAAAAACAAAGCACTTAATATTGTAGGCAAATTGAACAAGTTTCATCATCTAAATTTGGATCAGAAATTGAACATGCTACTCATTAAATATTGTAGTTAAATGAACAAGGAAAATCTATTTTCAAGCATCCTATTCTCATTAAATAAGAACATCTTAAATCAAGCACAACATTGCTTGAGGGAATGAATGGTTTTCTTGATTTTGTTTTGGGAGAAAACAGCTTGGATTAGGAGAGTATGCTCTTCTTCTTTGGAAGAATCAGAAATCTAGACGTCCTACACTCACCAATCCTTTGTATGCATATTTAATAGTAGAGGGCTTGCCGGTTGAGGAAAAAATCTCCTGAGAATAACCCAAGTGAGGACAAGTTTTACGCCAACCCTTCCAACTCACTATAAATAATTGCTTCCTCGTAGGCCAAAGCCTCGAAAGACAAAATCAGTTTTGTTCATAGAATTTTGACATCATTCCTTGAACATACTTGGGTATATGTAGAGCGGAGCCACTTGAATCTTTCTTGTGACACTTCATATATACAAGTACTCATAGGGCTATACACCTCAATTTTTCCTTGTGCAATTCTATGGGGGACGGTTTTGAACGGATTGCTCAATAATAGACAACACTTGAACTGAAAGAATTCCTGATTCATCTCTGAAAGGGTAATAATCCTTGTGCAAGGAAAAAAGTAATTGCCCCAAGACACTCATCATATCATGCCCTCACTTGCATTTAGAGTCAGCTAATACAACATCATGACTGGAGCCATTGCGTGCTTGGTGATGGGTGTATTCTAATTATCATTTAAGTGTGTACCTAAGTCAATGAGCAAGGATTTTTATCTTGGTGGTACCCTAAATTTTGATAATTTAGAAGTCCCAATCCATTATCAAGAAGCATGTTTCTCCATAAGAAAAAATATTAAAGGAAGGAAGCTTTATGATACAAATAAATAGAACTAACTAAGCGAAGCCTTCAAAAAATGCTGGAATTTAAATCTGCTACAAGATTATTTTGACAGAGGATAAAGATGGTCAAATTTTAAAAATCTAAAAATGACCCAGTTTGGGAAATCAAATTTGCTATCTCCAATAGAAATATTAGCTTTTCACGGGGTGTTTTTTTATTTTTGACCAAAGTCAAATCCGAAAGTTAGGTAGTTATTTTTTAGTTAGTTTATTATTTTTACAAAATAATTTGTAATAAGAGTTGTGTCTTTTCACCCTAAAAAGGTGTGAAAGCCACTCAAACACACATGTATATACATAATGTAAAATGTAGAGAGAGGAAAATACAATATAATACAATTTCACATATTTGGATAGTTTTTAATCAAAAACTATAACATGGACCTGGATGTACTATTTTTTCAAAATCAATAAAGATAAGTCCTTTTTCTTTCACATGTGTAATAGTTTCATTATCATTTTACAATTAGTCCCTCAGATAAATCAATAGAACTTCTTCAAAGTGATAGTTTGATGTGCATGCTTCTTGATTTGATTCATAGTCTATATTTTCAATTGGTTTTTTCATTTTGCATGGTTAAATTCTGTTGATTGAGGCCTTAGTCAATTGGTCTATCATCTGAGAAGTATTACCCATTTGAAATATCTCTGAATTTGTTTTAGGTTGCATGTACATTCTATAACACATTTGAAGTGATAAGTTTTCTTGTAAAACTATCTCTGAGGTTGAACATAAGATTGGAATGATCTTGACTCTATTGCCCATGGTAGAATAAGGCACTGGTTTAATAATTATTTGGAGTATAGTTATTCAGTTCCTTGTTATAGTTTTGTGATATCTTATCTATCTGTTCATTTCAATTTACATACACATTTACTAAACATTATTTAATTACTTAAAGTATTTCAGTTTACAGTTTATGATATATTGCTTTCAGTTAGATTTATTTCAAGTGCCTTGCCATACTTGAGAGAGAGGGTTTGAGGTGTATTCTATCTGCTATAAAAATCCTTAAGACTTGAAGGATAAGTTTAAGGTATAGGCCTACCAGCCTTGGTTTTGCAGAGCCAAAATTGCAGAAGTTCTAACCTTGCCTTGGTTGTGACTTGTTAGTTGGCCAAATCTCTAGGGTTTCTCATCATTGGATAGGCAAAATCCATAGGAAATCCAATCCGTTTATTTGAGCACCAATAGATTGGCGACTCTACTGGGAACTTGTTCAAAAGAACATTTTTGTATTTTACCTAGAAGCTCTTGTGATATATTTAAGACTCTACTGGGAGAAAAGAACTTAGAAGACAATAAGTGTTTTCCTTCTAATAAGAAGGTGGTGACTTTATTGAACAAAGCATTTCAGTTAGTGAATCTACTGAGGGAGAAGACTCAGAAGGAGATGGTGGATTGTTTTTTCAAATGTATCCATCATTTCAAAGAAATCCTTTTATTTGAAATGGTATTAGGCCATTGGATCTTAGGAGATTTCAATGCATCCCAAATAAGTTATCCCCTAAAATTTCACAACTTCTACCAAAGTTCCATGGAGAATGGGATGAATCGACACTAAAACACTTGGATGC
>MU226838.1:104220-115959 GCA_018584345.1 Thuja plicata | reverse complement strand
TAGAACTTCTTCAAAGTGATAGTTTGATGTGCATGCTTCCTGATTTGATTCATAGTCTATATTTTTAATTGGTTTTCTCATTTTGCATGGTTAAATTCTATTGATTGAGGCCTTAGTCAATTGGTCTGTCATCTGAGAAGTATTACCCATTTGAAATATCTCTGAGTTTGTTTTAGGTTGCATGTACATTCCATAACACCTTTGAAGTGATAATTTTTCTTGTAAAACTGTCTCTAAGGTTGAACATAAGATTGGAATGATCTTGACTCTATTGCCCATGGTAGAATAAGGCACTGGTCTACTAATTATTCGGATTATAGTTATTCAGTTCATTGTTATAGTTTTGTGATATCTTATCTATCTATTCATTTCAATTTACATACATATTTACTAAACATTATTTAATTACTTAAAGTATTTCAGTTTACAGTTTATGATATATTGCTTTCAGTTAGATTTATTTCATGTGCCTTGCCATACTTGAGAGAGAGGGTTTGAGGTGTATTCTATCTGCTATAAAAATCCTTAAGACTTGAAGGATAAGTTTAAGGTATAGGCCTACCAACTTGGTTTTGCAAAGCCAAAATTGTAGAAGTTCTAACCTTGCCTTGGTTGTGACTTGTTAGTTGGCCAAATCACTTGGGTTTCTCATCATTGGATAGGCAAAATCCATAGGAAATCCAATCAGTTTATTTGAGCACCAACATATCCTCCGCCTAGAAAATAGGGAAAAAAGTGTGTCTGTTCCTTTAACAATGCAACATTTGCTTGATGTGTCTAAAAAATCACTAAAAAGATAAACTCCTTCAAAAAAGAAACAATATTCAGACCTTCAAACACATGTTTTATTCACTCACCAATGGGTCTCAGAAATCAAACTGCAATTAGACAAAATTTATGCACTTTTGAAACAAATTTTTCAAAATTGATCAAAATTGACAGAGACATCAGAAAATCACATCCCGTATGTCCTTTATCGTATCTGGTATTTAGGATCGCATCTAGTATCCTAGCTCGCATCTATTCAGCACATTGTTGCATCTAGTACATAAGCTCGCATTTAGGGTCATCAGTAGCTCACATCCAGTATTCCTAGGATCACATCTGGGAGCTCGCATCTAGGACAGTGGGCATTGGCAAGATA
The DNA here is from genome assembly GCA_018584345.1 of Thuja plicata. Classification (NCBI taxonomy): domain Eukaryota; kingdom Viridiplantae; phylum Streptophyta; class Pinopsida; order Cupressales; family Cupressaceae; genus Thuja; species Thuja plicata. The sequence continues at coordinate 114,815 of MU226838.1, read as the reverse complement.
GTTTCTCAGAAAGTCTCAGTTGACTTGGATACCCTTTTGGCTCTTTAGTCTATCCCTATTGTCTTTTCTGGTCTCTTTGTTGTTAAATCAAAACACTTTTTCAGACGTCAACCTTGCATGTCCTATCAGTTTCTCATAATCTATCTCAATACATGTGGTCTATCCACTTCTTACAAACACTTGGTTCCTAGCTCACTATAAGGGCATTCTAACCCTCTGATGCTGGAATCATTTACTTTCACCAAAACTCAAATGATACTTCCACCTAGACACACTCAATTGAACTATTTGAGACTCTACCTAACACTCTTGGGAAACATTGATGAAAGTTGAGACACAACTTCATGGTTAACACAAGACACAACAAGTACACCTCTAAAAGATTTAAAGTGCCTCCTAAAACACTGCACTTTCTAGGGGAAACATCTTGCAGTTCCCTACTCAATCTAGACTCTCCACAAATGGACAGATCCACTTGCGGATGGAGTGAGGTTTTTGAAGAATATGACAATAGAAAGAGTAAAAATCATGAAGATCTCCATGAGAATGAAGAAACTACCTTTGAACATCATCCATTTGGATCGGACAGTGAGGGGGAGATCCCTGAAGATGAGTATGATAAACTCTAACAGAGTAAGAGGTTCCACAAGATATTGGAAATAATAATTGATGACGATAAAGAGAAATACTTCCTCCATTTGGCATCCATCGACGTAAATTATCCCCAGATTATGATGTGGAGAAACTCAAAGAAAAGGAGGTACCAACTCCTATATCCATTCTCCGTTGGAAACATTGAGAGGGGGGGGGGGTGAATCAGTGTTTAACTAATTATTCTATTTCAACAACTTTAAACATAAATCAATTATAAATCTCTTGAAGCTTAACACAAGAACACATAACACATGATATGATTACGGGGAAACCTTGTTTAAAGGAAAACCATGGTGGAAATTAGTACCCACAAATATTTTACTAGTATAATGAACCTGTTAAAGTTCCTTTTCCCTTTTAGGAGAAGTCTTTACAATGCAAGTACAGTGACCTGGTCAAAGGCCTGAACCTATTGAGAGTATTTTACAAACAACCCTATTAGGGGTGAGGAATCACTGTCCAAGAGCTCACTGCTCAATGAGAAGGAAGGCTACATCCTCCTTAGAATAAATATGCACTATATCCAAAAGTGAACTGTTGTATATGATACATATGCCTAATCAGTTCTGGTTATGCACTTATGCTCTTATCTTCTTTAAGGGCTCTATCTCATACTAACATCTTTATTCTATACTTCTATATCTCTACTCTGTATATTTCTATGACACTTATAATATATCTTTTTATTACATATGTATGTTTATGCCTGAATAGATGCGACTATAAACAAGACCTTAGTCAGCCCAAAAACAACATTCACAACGCTTCCAAACAAATTGGCTTAAGCATGTTTACAGTAATGTTTAGTACATGATTAAATTTTTTTTACAATAGGTGCTTAGCCTTTACACAAAAAAATATTACACGCTAATCAAAAACCTGAAGTCGGCTCCATACTTTGTATTCTGAACTACTAGTGTACTTGTTCTTTCTGTAACTTATCTGTACTGACATTCCATACCATGTGTGTATAGGGTAAGCATAAAACATATCATAGAGATTATTTATGAAGGTGCTTAGTCTAAATTGGCCGTACGCATGTGCATTGGTGCTTTGATCATCTGTGTATCTCTGTTCTGTATTGTCTTCTATACTTAGTCAATTTTCACTACTAAGTTTTCTATCATAACTTCATATGATTTTGTTTCCATAATGACAGCACAAAATAAGTCATATACTCCCTGGGAGTCAACCTGCCAACATTATCACCAAGCAACTCAGTCTAATGCAAATAGAGCTTGCAAACCTCAAACAAGAGAAAGAGAAACCAAAAACAAAGTACTCTTTGGATGCCATTTGTGCATTTCCTTTTGACAAGAGTATCACAATGGTTCCATTCCCTCCCAACGTGGCATAGCCAAAATATGAAAAATATACGGGAGGGACCGATCTACATAACCATGTTTGAGAGTTTTGTGCTCTTAGCATAGAGTACATGCATGAACCACTTACCTCATGCGAATATTTCTTGGAAGTCTAGGAGGCAATGCCATGGAGTGGTTCTCAAAACTGAACCCTAAGTTCAAAATGTTTGAGGAGTTGATTCAAAGATTTATCCAACATTACTCCTACAACATCCATTATGATGTGACTATGATGGACCTATATAATACTAAATAGAAAACCAATGAATCATTTACACACTTCCTACAAAGATGGAGGATAATCCTTGCACGATACTCAAGAGCTATCCCCGAATCTAAGAAGATGGAAATCTTTGTCAATAACTTGGTACCAGAATTGAACTATGCATTAAAAATACAAGACTCTCCTAGCTTCAACAGGATGATTAAAAATTCCCTTCGCATTGAATAAGTTATGGTCAGAAAGGGGGAGATCACTCTTTAAAGTGAAAACAAACCTAACAAATCCAAGCCTAAATGGTGGAATCAAAACAAAAATGTTGTCAACGATGGCGTAGTAGATGCATTTAATGTTGGCCCTAAACCTAAGGTATTCAATCTAACCAACAATATGCAAGCGGGCAAGGATGCAAAGGTAACGATGCCCATACCTAAAAAAAACAATGATAATAGCAAGGGTTGAACATGGACTTAAAAACATCAAAGAACATTCACTCCTTTAGGAGAACCTCTCGAGACTATTTTGAAGACACTTCTGGATAACAAAGTTCTCACAATCCTAGATTCCAAACCGTGGGAACCAATGGTCAAGCCCAGACGGTGGGATGATAACTCCTACTATGACTTTCACAAGAACAAAGGGCACAAGACTAATAATTTCCTTAAACTTAAACATGTCATTCAAGACCTCATTAAAGGAGGTAAGAGAAAAGTGGATGGACACACTACCAATGAAGATCATACAACATTCAATAAACCATTTCCTAATTAGGACAAAGGAGAAACATCTAAAGGGAAGAGTAATGAAGTAAACTACACCTATTCCAACAATGACAATGTGATCAATATGCTAGACATTAAGACTAAATCAATCAATGTGGTCACAATCAAAGGTGTTTCATTCCACTCGAATGTAGTAACATGGAGCCAAGTGCAAGTCACGATCAAAGGACCCCCAAAACCAACATCAAAATCCAAGGTTCCTATCACTACTATTCCTAAACCAACAAAAAAACACATGGTTACTATTCCTGGAGAAAAGTATGACTTGGTAGACCAATTGCAACGAACCTCTACCAAAATTTCCATTTTTGAGTTGCTCAAAATATCCACAGTACATAGGGAAATCCTAGAACAAGCTCTACATGCTGCTAACATCTCAAAGGATATTGATATAGAAAAATTCCAAGCGATGGTCAATCACATCTCAGTGCCACATTATCTCTCCTTTTTTGAAGAAGATGATAAGTCATTGACACATCCACATAATCAACCCCTCCAAATCAAAGTCCTCATTCATAAATCCCATGTTAGACATGTGTAGATGGAGGTGCATGATTAAATATATGTACACTTAATCTGATCAAGAATCTGGGTCTCTCAGAACAAACAATTGATTCCAGAAGCAAGATAACTATCAAAGCTTATGATGAGGAAGAAAGATCCTCTAAAGGACTTATTATTTTGCCTATCAGGGTCAGACCAGTTGAGAAGAATATCGTATGTCAAGTTCTGGATTTACCCCTGGCCTACAATATCCTATTGGGGAGACCATGGATTCATGAAATGCAAGCTGTGCCATCTAGTTACCACTAGTATATAAAGTTCCCACATAATGGGGTGGAAGTGACGATTCCTGCAGATGCTAACTATACTTGTAACAATATCAAAGTAGGTAGTATGATCCTACATAAAAAATAGGCTATGGATGCGATTGCTCTTGAAACTACCAAGGACATGGTTATGAAGAGTTTTAGAAAAACCTTAAAACTTGAAGAAACAGGTATGGGAGAGTATGAGATGGACCTGACTCCATCACTGACAGAACTTCTGGTATCACCAAGATCCTATGGAAAACCTTCCTCAACATTCACACCTACTACATCCAAGGAGCTAGAAGTACACAAAGCAACTGGCATTGTAAAGGCATTCACATCTTCTTTAGATAACATAGAAGAATAGGTAGTCTTGGACTGGCTTTACAAAGGAGAATCGGTGGAAGCTGAGGTCAAACATGTAAAGATATCCCTAGAACAGTATGTAAAGGGATATTATTTCCTCAAGCAGATGGGATACAAAGGAAAGGGACCTCTAAACAACACAAGATGAGGGCTTATTGAGCCTATACCCATGGAGTTCTGGAATGCCAGAGACAAAATAGGACTGGGTTTTAATACTAAAACTAATAAACTTGCTTCAAAAGATAGTTCAACTTCAGACAAAGGAAGTGATGAAATAGATGAACTAGAGTAGTGGTCCTATGAAAGGTTATTACATGTTGGCATAGAGAATCCCAACTATCAAGAAGAGTGCTATGTACCAAGCTTTGAGGTACCACAAGATCTTCACACTCCTTTGTTAGCACAACCTCCCATTCAAGAGGTAAGAGACTCCATAACAGATGGTTCAGAGATGCCCTTAATAGAAACAACTAAAACAAGCACACATCGACGACAAGATTTACATCCTAACTGGGGTAATTGGTCATAGTTTCACATGTTCTTGATCTACCACACTTTGATTTGCAGGTAGCTAACCGGGTACCTCAAATAACTATTGCTGAATACTTAAATAGATCCGATGATGAGGTCACCGACTCTCATAATTATGAATGGGATGAGCTATCTGTTGCCACTAAAGATATTGGAATAGATAGTTCACATGTTTGTAGCTCCCTCAGCTCCTTGTGAATAGTCTAACACTACTCCCAATAGCACTGATAATCCTAAAGTAGAAGAAGAATTTCTTCTCCCTGTTAGGGATGGAGAGACTAGTGCTTTCCTAAGTCTAGAAGAAGTGCTAAGGTGACAAGAAAGAAGCCTCCATTTACGGAGAGACAAAGATGATAGTTCTACTAATGAGTCACTAGAGTTTGATCCACATATTACTAAGGATGACCCTTTTTATGATGATCTCACTCTTATTTATCTAAACATTGAATAAATTAACTTAATGGAATATATCATGTTGGTTAATGGTCTTGATATTAACATGATGCTGTCCTTCCCAGAGTCTGATTCCTTGTCTTTGATACACCCAGACCTCATTGATTGGACTGACATAGATCCTACGCCTATCCTCAACTTTCCCAATGACTATACCCTAGCTTTCTATATCAATGCTTGTGAAACTTACCCTTCTTCCACCAATGCAAGGAGCAAGAACATGTCACAATAGGATATTAGGTTTCTCAGTCAAAAACTAAAAAAGAAAAAGAAAAAGAGAATTGGTAGTGAAAACCACATTGTGGCAGTGTCAGATCCTAAAATAGTAAAAATAAAAGATGTATCCAATGGTGAAAACCTCTCAGAAGTGCCAAAGGATGAGATTCTTGATATCCTCCCTGAACACTTTCAGGAAAGGTATTTAGTGCTGATTTAACCAACACAGCTAGTAAATTTGGGCACCATTGAAAATCCTCAAATAGTACACCTTACACAATATTTGTTAGAAGAAGAGAGGACATAGTTTACAGAGCTCCTGAGGGAAAAGAAGATCAACTTTGCATGGTCTTACACAAATATGCCTGGACTAGATCTTAATCTAATCATGCACCACTTATCTATAGCTCCCGGGATCAAGCCTGTGAAACAAAAACTTAGAAAGATGCATCCTCATGTTGCATTACTAGTCAAAGGAGAGCTAGAGAAATTGTTGAAAGCTAGATTTATTAGAGTCATTGCCTACATAGGATGGATCTCCAATGTGGTCCCCATGTCTAAATTTGATAAATCTATCAGGATCTGTATAGACTTCAGAGACTTAAACAAAGCATGTCTAAAAGATGACTTCCCACTACCTAAAATTGACATTATCATAGACCTCACAACAGGCTACCAGATGTATTCATTAATGGATGGATTCTTGGGCTATAATCAAATCAAAATTGCCCCTGAGGATCAAGAGAAAACTGCATTTACATGCACATGGGGCACCTTTTGCTGGAACACCATGCCATTCGGGTTAAAGAATGTCGGTGCCACATATCAAAGAGAAATGACTACTATATTCCATGATATGATGCACAAAAACATGGAAGATTATGTGGATGGCACCTTAGCTAAATTCAAAGAAAGGAGCACTCACATTGCTGACTTGAGATAGATCTTGGATCGAATGGAGCAATTCCAACTTAGGCTCAATCCTAAGAAGTGTGCCTTTAGTGTCCAATAAAAAAAACTCTTAGGGTTTATAGTTTCAACAAAGGGAATTGAGGTAGATCCAGCAAAGGTGAAGGCTATTCTAGAAATGACTCCTCCATGCAACATCAATCAAATGAGGACATTACAAGGGAGACTTAAATCAATCAGGAGATTCATGTCACAACTGGTGGATAGGGCACAACCCTTTACCAAATTACTACATAAAGGGGTCACCTTCAAATGGGATGAACACTGTGAAGCCAATTTCAAAGAACTAAAAGGGTACCTAGCTACTCATCCTGTTCATATGGCACCTATTCATGGAAATCCATTACTCCTATATATCTCAGCTACAACTATATCATTAGGAGTATTGTTAGCACACAAGGATGAAGCAAAGAAAGAAAGAGCTATCTACTACATCAGTAGAACACTAGTCTCCTATGAGCTCAATTACAACATTATTGAGAAAGCATGCTCAGCAGTCGTCTTCACATCAAAAAAATTAAGACACTACATGCTCTCACATACAGTAAGGCTCATTGCTAAGATTGATCCTCTAAAGTATCTTTTAAGAAAAACAACATTAATAGGATGCTTAGCAAAATGGGTCCTCATTCAAATAGCAGATTCACCACTTTAAGATGATGAACCTTTAAAAATTGAATTCCCTGATGAGACAATCATGCATCTAATTGAGTATCCATGGAAGATGTATTTTGACAGTTCTTTCACATAGCAAGGCTCTGGAGTAGGGGTGTTGTTCATAACTCCTCAAGGTTACAAGATATCAAAGTACTACAAATTGATGTTCCCATGCACAAACAACATTTTAGAATATGAGGCACTGGTCAACGGTCTTAAGCTCACCATGGAGTGGAATATTGTAGAGTTACACGTGTATGGTGACTCTCAACTCATTATTAATAAAGTTAATGGAGACTACCAAACAAAAGATGAAAATTTGACACCTTACAAGCAACTGGTTGATGATTTAAAGAAATATTTTGTCTTCATCACATTCCACCAATTACCCAAAATAGAAAATAAGGTTGCAGATGCCTAGCTACATTGGCATCCATGTTACAACTAGAAGAACATCAATTGCACTATGATTTCTTGGTGGAAGAATTATCCCATCCAGCCTTTGATACCTCCAAATACCAAGTAATCTATGCTTTAAATGTCCTAGACCAATCTCGATATGCCAATATCATTGCCTATCTCACTGACCAGACTATTCCTACTAATCTATCTAGAAATGAGAAGAGATCCTTGATTAGGATAGCATTGCATTATGTCCTCATACCTAATAACTTATATTGATGAGGTCTTGACGGTACACTTCTTAGGTGTTTAGAACTCGAAGAGTCTGATCTCACACTAAAAGAGGTCCATAAAGGTGTATGTGGTTCACACTTGAATGACTTTTCACTAGCAAAGAAACTACTCAGAGTTGGCTATTAATGGCCTACCATGGAAAAAGATGCTATTCAATTCTCAAAAATATGTCATAAATGTCAGACACATGGAAATCTCATCCATGCTCGTGCCAGAGAACTTATACCATTTATTACACATTGGCCATTTCAGCAATGGGCGTTCGACTTGGTTGGACAAATATATCCCAATTCTTCAAATGGACACAAGTTCATCATTACGGCCACTGAGTATTTCACGAAGTAGGTCGAGGCCATGCCACTAATCAAAGCTAGGGGAAAACAGGTGGCTATGTTCATTCTAAACTACATTATTTGTAGATATGGGATACCCTCTTCTATTGTAATAGACAATGGGGGCCAATTTACAAATCAAGACATTGATGACCTTTGTGAACAATTCCATATCACTCAACATTGCTCCTCAATCTATTATCCTCAGGGTAATGGACAGTTTGAGGCATCCAATAAGAATATTCTAAAAATCCTACACAAAACTGTGAGTAAGTCTGACAAAGAATGACATCTACAACTAAATATGACACTATGGGCCTATAGAATAAGCATCAAAACACCAACAGGAGCCACACCATTTTCTCTAGTCTATGGCGCTAAAGCAGTTCTACCTATTTCGGTTGAAATCCCATCTTGTAAGATCTTTGTGGATATCTTTACAGGGTCTTGTTACTGATGAGTAGTACCACATCGATAGGGTGAACTCTTTGGACCTACTAGATGAGCGCAAACAATAGGTGTTCGACCATCTGAAGGTGTACCAAGCACGCATGTCCAAAGGGTACAAAAAGAAGGTCAAACCACAAAAATTTGAAGTAGGGGATCTCGTCCTAAAGGAGAATCCTAAGAACCAACCTAACAGAGAATAGAAAGGAAATTTTGAACCTAACTGGCTGAGACCTTATGTTATCACTGCTACTTTTGGGACTGGAGCTTATCAACTAGCTACACTCGAGGGAGATGTTGTTCCAAATCCTATCAATACTCTACATCTGAAGCAGTTCTATGCTTGATGTTTGACTATCAAAGTTTGTATAGTGAAATAGTTCTCAAAAAATACCAAAAACATTCAAAAAATTGGTCCTAAAGAAATCCAAAAACATTGGAAAAAGTCTTGAAGAAAGGTATCTTGGTGAAAAACTGGTAAACAGGTGCCTTAATACTACAAAAAATTTCAAAAAAGAAAAAATAGCAAAAAAAAATAAAAGAAAGAAAAGATCTTGCCAAGTGGTGAAAACCTGGCAATCAGGCATCACTTGTGTTCTACACTCCATCTATCAAAGCATCACTGATACTAAGCCTTCACAATTGCACCTGTGCTAAAATGCTAACTTCGTTTCCTAAATGATTATCTTATCCTTGCTTGGGATTTGTCTACATTTTTGTCTTAGGATCAAGTCATTTTTCACTGGGGGCATCTTTGCCAGTCTGATAGGTTGCATCAACTAGGTCATCATAGATGGTTTATCTTGTGATACGCTACTCTCAGATACTTTTTCTCCCGCTATCACTTTTACGTTGGATTCTGAACAATGAAAAGATTGTATATAGGTAAATGGACACCATATTTGCTTAAATTCCAAACTTTTTGATTTAAGAATCTATACTATGCTTGAAAAATGAATCAATAGTATTACTTAAACATAGTTTGGTCTTGGATTGATCATAGCTCTTTTATGTCTTGATGATGTTTAACTAGGGGCATCTATGCAGTTATGAATTTTTATTGATTATCAATTGATGTTGTTATACCTTCCGAGTTGCTCCATGATGTCTGTGCAATGACAAAGAGTCAAAAGGATAGAGGGCATAACATTTTCTTGTTTTTCTACATACAGTGATTGTTCCAAGTAATCCTATAAATTTCACCTAACTTGGGTGTTTATGGTAAGAGCTACCATCATGAGTGGATAGCCGCATATATCTCAATCTTTGTTATGTGTAAACTATGGTAAGGTTGAAACAATATCCTTGTCTATTTTTTGATTCAGATTCTCACTAAGGTATACGAAGCATAATGTACCCAAGGATATGAATTTTCAAGGTCATTGTGGGTTCAATATCTTGCCTTAGAAAAATTTTGATATAATAAAAGGAAGGTGACTATTTTGTTATCCTGGCATCTATGCCTTGATGCCTAAGTCTATTTCAAACATTCCAATAAATATAGCATTCATATTGTCATAATATCAGTGGGTATTAGTGATGGTTGTACTATCAGGTGGTATCCATTCCGAAAAGTGCCCAATGATGATAAAAATGTTGCAATATTTGCTAATCAGTGACAAGTCCTAAGAGTCTGCATATAGCTGCATTTAGAGGTTGCATGATGCATTTTGAAGGAAATAAAAACATTTGGGAATTTGTGCTCAAAAGTGATTTATATCTTTCTTCTTCTAAAAAACCAAGTTAATTACATCCATCCATATTACTAATATATATATCATTACACATCCATAGTATACATTTTGCATTCATAAAAAGAAACCACAGGAAAATACAAAAAGAAAGCATCATTTTTACTTTTACATCCTAAAGTGCATCCATACATTCTACATTGCATACAAAAAGCTCAAAAACATACATTTTCATATTCACATAATATCTGTACGCCTCTCTCTCCAGTTTCCCACATCTTTCCAAGGGCAGGGGTTAGTAGCCAAGGTTCACAATTGAATGCAAATCTATTACGCAATAACTACTAAACGAAATGATCGAAACGCGAGCAATAAAATGTACAAACAACGAAAAGGAAGACAAAT
>MU226838.1:80220-90335 GCA_018584345.1 Thuja plicata | reverse complement strand
ATATTTTTGTTTTGTCATGAACACTTACTCTCCTCAAACCCTAAATTTATTTATCTCTTTCTTTTTGAAGCCATGAGATGTGCAGGTCTGCAACATCCATGGAGATTATTCCTTGAGAAAATGTATAAATATACCTTAATATATATATATATACACACTTACATTTCATTGTAAGTATATACATATATATTAATATATATTTTTTGCATTATTATCAAGTCGTTTGCAGGGTTTTAGGGCGGCATATGATAGTGGGGCGGCGACGATATTTTTCTATTAATAAACATGGAAGCTGTGTTTTATTTTAGTCTGCGCAGGTATTAAATGGTGAGGGTAATGTGGCTGGGCCGACCCGTGGGTGGTGTCGCCCCCACAGCCCACCACAACAGTGACATTGCCGCCGACTATGGTGGCATCTGTGGTGGCTGCGCCCACCATAGGTTGCCCCACTGTGTAAATAGAGAGCGTGGGAGTATGGGGTGGCTTCGGCCGCCCCTCCCCATTTTTAATATATATATATTTAAAACATTAACTTTAAAACAAAAAATAGTCCGCTTGCAATTTTTTTTTTTAAATAAAAACATACGAAATTTTTACACACACACACAGAGATATATATATATATATATATATATATATATATATCAGTTACATAACAAGATAAATAAATAAATAAATAAATAAATAAATAAATATCTATCTATCTATCTATCTATCTACCTATCTATCTATATATTTGTTTCTATCAGCAGATTTTCAAGTAAGAAAATAGATCAAGGAATTTAAAAGCATAAATTATAAACTACATTTGTATGCAGATTTTTTTTTTTTAAAGGTCATTTATATATATATATATGTGTGTGTGTGTGTGTGTGTGTGTGTTCCTTCTTATCATATTTTTGAAACCTAACAGCAGTAGCAATAAATTTAATGATTATAGATTTATTTTGCATGTCTATATAAGCACATTGCTTTACAAGTTTATTAAGTTGAAATATATATGACAATGTTTGAAAAACAAAAATATTTTGATGATAGGGATTTTCTCTATTTCTTAACTTTTAGATTTTCTAATCAAATATAAAGAGCATACATTTAAGAGAAAACAAATTTCTTTTCTTTTTTTGGTAACAATAATAAACTAAAGAAAATAACTAGATTTACTCCTTAAAAATCTTAACATGAAAGAACTTTTATTTATTCATGAGATTATTACAAAATAGAATAAGATAATAACACTAATATTTACAAATTGCTTTCAAGGATGCCTAAGACAGCCATATGGCTTTTTACAAAATCCTTTCTTTTCTCAAGCTGTACACACAATATACCATAAGGCTTTTACAAAATGATAACATGATAATGAGAACTCTATTACTACATTTTATTTTCTCCCAAGCTCTTTCCAACTTTATGCACTTCAATCTTCAAATCTGCATTACAAAACTAAAACAAGGGAAAACTTGAAACCATGGGGCTGCTCTCCACCCAACCTAGGCCTCTTATGAGGTCACCCCCGAGCTTGGGGAACCAAACAAAGGTGGGGAAACACTCATACAACATCAACAAATAAAGAACATGCAAAAATTACATAAAACTCCCATTCCAAAGGCTTTTACAAAGGACCATTCAAGGATCCTACTTGGGGTGAAGTGGAGCAAGTATCCAAGGGAGAAGGCCAACCCATAACTCAAAAATCACAGCCATCACATGGCTGTCCAAAAACACATGCTTTCACATTTGCAACTCAAATAACTACACACCCTTATGACCCCCAATGAAGCAACAATGAGGGAGGCTTCATGGAGCCCATACTCCATGCTTTTTCCCTCTCCTCCTTGAGGAGAGACTCTACACCAAGGGCTTTCATAACACCTCCACCCCCAAGACTACTCTTCCCTCCCAAGGGTGAGTGAGTCTTGATACTTCCATAAACAAAGCATACAAGAAGAACAAAATGAAAGGAAAAGCTTTGCAACAACATCATACATTACAATAACAACAAGATCCATGGATTACAAAAAGCCCATAAACATAACAACAATCCTATAACATGAGCACATATGATTACAAGAGAGAGAGAGAGAGAGAGAGTTGCGCAAAATCCACCAACCTAGAATCCTAGCTTAAGGAAGAAAGTTGTAGAACAACTCCCTTTTTAGCAAAATCCCTCCTTCCAAGATCACTAACTCTAGCTATGTCCCTAAGTTAGGGAGTGGGTGTTCAAACTCTCCAACTTGGAGAGTTCCCACTAAAAAGCCACTAGAAAGCTCATGGGGAGAAGGAGAGTTCTCCAATTGGTCACTCTTCCCTAAACTCTTACACCTTACAAAAAATGGAACTAAAGAAGGAAGCTTCAAAAAGGTGAATTATGTCTTAACACAAATTTGGAATGGTGTTCTATCCAAGTCAAGCCTCACAAGAGTTGATTTTCGTCCAACTTGAGAAATCAACTCTTTGGAAGGGTCACATGGTCAACTAGAGGCTATCCTAGGGTTAAAATGGCCCTTAACTATTGTTATAACAAGTGGGATACCTAAAAATGACCCCAACACATCCCTAGACACTTCACAACCCCTCTAAAAGTCCACTCTAAGAGTAATTTCGAAATTCCAATGAGGTGACCACACTCCCATCTCCCAACCCAAGGCATGCATATGGGGATTCACTAATGTACTAATCTAGGTAGGTGGACAACCATTCCCAAGTTGACATTTCATGGCCTTAAGTACAAATCACAAGTGTCAAATGACACACACAACATTTACACATCACTAGGCCATGTCATATCCACTTAGGCAAAACTCACAAAGAATTTAGAAATACATTGAAATATTACACTACCACAGTCATCCAAATACATTTACGAATAAAATTATGAAACAACGAGGTCTTGTCTTTCATTAGACGCAACCTTGGCTCAAACTGAGTTCACATTTCTCTTTGTTTGGTTCCTTGGATAAAATACCATGGTTTATTACCTGCACACTCAATTCAAATATCAGTAGTCTGAGGAATAAATATACAACGTAAGAAATAAACAATATTCATAATTTAAGGAAAACATCAACATAGTTTATTATTAAAGATCACAAGATTACATAATTCTCATTATAAGCATTTATCATAAGGTAAAATTCACATTGCAAGAATCAAAATTCAATATCTCTATCAAATGACCATAACATAATCATAATGAGTTTCTAAATCAATAGTCTCAGAATAAATGTCCATAATAGAAAACATAATATAGCCCATAAGGTGCATTATAAGGCATCATGTGTCCATACATCCAAAACAATCAAATTCATGGCATAAAGCATAAAGTCCATAATGTCTATAGTGCATCAAAAGTAAAGTATCATATGCTAAATCTATCATAAGAAGAAAATTGGAAAACTACGATGGGATTCGGGGTGAGGCCTCACATCCTCCCCCCTAGGCTTGAACTTCCTCCTGGAGTTCATTAGAAATATGGGGTTACTGAGCTCTCATCTGCACTGCATCCTCCCATGAAATTGTAACCTCATCATACCAATCCCACTGAACCTTAACATGGTCCATCTCTCAGCCTCATAGGCCTAGTGTCCGGCATGCCAAAATATGAATAGGCTCCAATGCTAGCTGCTCGTCTGACTCCACTTGTAAGGCATCCCAATCTATAACGTGAGACTCATCATAAATATATTTTGTCAAAATAGAAACATGAAACACATCATGGATGCTTGACAGGGTAGGTGGCAGGGCTAGATGGTATGCAACTGGTCCTTTCTTCTCCAATATCTCAAATGGTCCCAAAAATTAAGGTGCAAGCTTAGAGCCCTTTCTGAAATGGATTGGATTCTTGTGAGGCCGCACTGTCAAGAAGACCCTATCTCTGACCATGTAAACCCGATCTATCCTCTTTGCATTAACATACTTCTTCTATCGATCCTGCGCCTCTAGGAGACGCTGCCTAATTAAGGCTACTTGCTGCTCCATCTCTAGGACTAGCTATGGTCCCATGGTAATTCTATCCTCAATCCTATCCCAACTCAAAGGTGTCCTGCAAGGTCTACCATATAGTGCCTGATATGGTGGCATACCCAAGGATGAATGATGCCCATTATTATAGGCAAAATCTACTAAATGCAAATACTCTTCCCACTTGACCTGATGGTCCATAACATACATACAAAGCATATCCTTGAGAACCTAATTCACTGTCTCAGTTTGACCATCTGTCTCTGGGTGATAAGCTATGCTAAAGTTGAGCCTGGTGCCCAAAGCTGCCTGTAATTCTCTCCAAAAAGATGATGCGAAGAGAGAATCTCTGTCAGAAATGATCTTTCAAGGGATGCCATGCAGTCTGAATATATCTCTCAAGAATACTTGAGCCACTGCTGGGGCTGTAAATGTGGTACAAATGGGTGAGAAGTGGGCCACTTTGGTCAATTTGTCAACTATCACCATGATAGCATCATGGTGATGAGATGACATAGGGAGACCAACAATAAAATCCATAGATATAACATCCCACTTCCACATAGGTACCTCATGGGGCTAAAGGAGCCCTCCAGGATGACCGTGTTCATCCTTCACCTTCTGGCATTCAAGACACCAGGATACTAACTCTGTAATGTGTTGCCTCATACCCGGCCAATGATAGAGCTGTCTCAAATCAGCATGCATCTTCTTAACTCTAGGATGCGCCACATAAGGGGCTCTATGAGCCTCTAACATGATGATATTATGAAAATCCCTAGAAGAAGGTACATATATGCATCCTCTATGATGTAGTAGTCCATCAGACTCCAAGGAAAACTCTAAAAATCTACCCACAAGGGGTCTCTGAGATCGGATCAACTGACAAACCTCTAAATATAAGGCATCCTACTACAAATGGTGTAGTATACAATCTCTCAAATCTGAACCAGTGATCATGGAAGATAACTCATGTCGCCTCCTACTCAAGGCATTAGCGACCACATTCTCTTTTTCTTTGATATAATGGACATCAAAGTCATACTCACATAAGAACTCCATCCACCTCCTCTACGTAGCATTAAGGTTCAGCTGAGTGAATATATACTGCAAACTCTGATGGTCTGAATGAAGCTCAAATTGATGTCCCAAGAGAAAGTGTCACCATCGCACTAAAGCATGCACTAATGCCGCAAGCTCAAGGTCATGGGTAGGGTAATTGAGCTCGTGAGTCTTAAGTTTCCTAGACTCATATGCTATAGCTCACCAATCCTACATAAGTACTACCCCCAAACCATCCAAGGAAGCATCTATACAGACTACAAAGTCCGTTATAGGTTCTGGCATTGCTAAAATAGGTGCACTGGTAAGTGCTTCCTTGAGTTCCTGAAAGGCCCTCTCGCACTTCTCTGTCCAACCAAACTTCTTTCCCTTTCACTGAAGGGATGTGATAGGATGTCACTGTAGAGAAACCCTATACAAACCGCCTGTAATATCCTGCGAGGCCCATGAAGCTTCTGACCTCGGTAAAAGAAGTAGGTACTGGCTAATTCATAATGGCATCAATCTTAGATGGGTCCACTAAGATCCCATCACCTGAAATAACATGGCCTAAATACCAGACCTCTATTCCAAAAAAGGCACATTTTGACAAACTGCCATACAACTAGTTATCCCTCAAGCACTGTAATACCTGTCTCAAATGCTCCTTGTGTTCCTCCTCATTACAAGAATAAATCAGTATGTCATCAAGGAACACAACCACAAATCTGTCAAGGAAAGCATGGAATACCCCATTCATGAAGCTCATGAACACAGTAGGGGCATTCGTAAGACCAAAAGGCACAACAGTGAACTCATAATGTCTGTATCTAGTCCAGAAAGCTGTCTTATGGATATCACTTTCCATGATTCTCAACTGATGGTACCCTAATTTAAGATCTATCTTGGAGAACACATGGGCACCCTACAACTGATCAAACAAGTCATCAATCCTAGGCAGTGGATACCAATTCTTAATGGTTAACTTGTTTAATTGCCTGTAATCCATACATAATCTAAGAGATCCATCCTTCTTTTTGACAAAGATAACTGGTGCACCCCAAGGAGAGACACTAGGTCATATGTGCCCCTTCTAAGGGAGCTCCTCAAGCTGAATCTTGAGCTCATTAAGCTCATTAGGAGACATTCTGTAAGGTGCCCTAGATACCAGTGCAACACCTGGCATGAGGTCTATATGGAAATCAACTACTCTATGAGGAGGCATACTGGGTAATTCTAAAGGAAACACATCTGAAAATTCCTGTAACATGGGATGATCATCAAGAGAATTTTCCTTTTCTGCTTCCTCATCCCTATCACTGATTGTGATGGAAAATAACTGGCACCCTTTTTGCATGCACCACTTAAGCTGCATAGCGGAAATCATACGAATGGATACTGCCCTCTGAACCCTTGGGATTACTATAGCATTACCATTGTCATCTAAACATTCTACCTTCTTTTGCCGACAATCTAGCTTGGCCTTGTGTGTAAAAAGTTAATCCATGCCAAGTACTATCCCATAGGATCCAAGAGGAGTGATACGAAGATCTGAAATGGTGGTCATGGAACCAATCTATATCTGGAAATCCTTAACTAAGGAAGTGATAGGTACTCTAGAACCTGAGGCTAACTCTACCTCCCAACTAACTTCTTGTCTAGCTGCCACTAGCCCGCAACACTCCAAAACCAATGGAGAAACAAAAGAATCTGTAGCACCTAAATCAAATAGAATAGTAACTTTGTTACCTCCAATCATACTTGTAGTCTCAATCACAATAGCCTGATGTTCTGCCTGGTGGTTTTCAACCACTGTAAAAACTCTGTGGGATCTACCCATATCACTAAAAGTTGGCTCTGATGTTGCGGTGCACTGACCACCCCCTTGAGGGCAATCTCTAGCCAAGTTCCCCATGGCACCACAAGAATAACATGGCCCTCGAGTCTGAAACTGGGTACCCTGGGGTCTAGAATACTGTGAGCCCCCTGTCCTTCTAGAACCACTATAACCACCCCTGGAGGACTACTGAGTCCTAGATGGGGGTGCCAATGATGCTTGTGACCTCTGGTCCTTACTAGGAGCCTGTGACTACCACTGTTTGGGCTTGGAGCCCTGTTTCCCTTGAGGGGCCTTCTATTTCTGCCCCTGATATGACTGCTGCTGAGATGGGGGGGATTTGTAAGATCTTTAGGAATGCCTATCATTGTTCTGATTGTTTTTGTTATTCCCTTTCCAATGTGTTTTCTGATACCCTAAATTCTGTGGTGTGGTGTTTAGGTTCTGTGACCGATCTCGTGTATCTTGTCCCCTACCCTGAATCTCCTCAGCAATCAAGGCCTTTTCCACAGCCTCTCAAAGGTTCCTGAGTGCTGCCATGCACACTGAACCTGATATAGATGCATTCAACCCTCTAACAAAGCGGTTGACCTTGATCTTCTCATCTCTCATATAGTCAACATAAGGTAGAATTTCCAAGAACTTACACTCATACTGTGTGACAGTGAGCCCTCTTTGCTGAAGGTCATGAAACTCATCATTCTGTCACTACCTATAGTGCTAAGATAGGTAACGATCCTTGAATCTCTCTAAAAAGGTGTCCCAAGTGAGGGTATCCATAGACAGATTACCCTTTAACTCTTCTATCCTCCACCAAATAGCTACTGATCCTCTCAACAAGTGGATAACAAAGTGTGCCCTCGTATTTCTCCCATAAGGGCACAATCCAAAACATCTCTCGAGGCTCAAAATAAAAGCCTCAGCCTCACTCCCATCCGTGGCTCCTGAAAAAGGTGGTGAGTTAAGGCGTATAAGTTCCCTGATGTGGTCCCCTGTGTCACGGGGTACCCTCTCAAATGCTGGAACAACTACCTCTGGAGGTGGCATATGTACTAACTCACCCTCTTGGTCAGCCTGGTCCTCCACAATCTTAGGTGGGGGACTCCTACTGCACTCACGCGTTTCACCCCTGAGTCCTACGTGTTGATTATCCTGTGGTATCCTGTCTAAAATAATCCCGACCAGATTCTGAAGGGCATTCAATATTTCCTAGTTGGTGTTGGGGGGTTGTTCAGGAGGAGGCCTCCGCTCCTCATCATTACCCCTACATTTTGCTCCAACTGAACTCATGCCGAAGGGGCATGTCTACAATTTTTCCCATGGGCGTGAGCTTGCCGTGTTACTGGAGGCATCCTACACACATAGGAAGGTGGTATAAGTTGAAGGTAGTATCTTAACTTGAAATGAAAATGATGAAAGTTGTTGTGCAATTTTTCTACTAAGTTTGATCTTTTTGAAAATGTTAAAATAAATTTTTTAAAGTTTTAAGAAACATAGTGGGTTTTAAGGTTCCAGTGTTTTAACATGGCTCTGATACCAAATGTCATGCACAAAAATTTGCGCCCGAAAACGCAACAATTTTTTTTTTTTTAAAAGGTGAACTTAAAGTCAAGAGGGTGTAAGGGGAATCGTGACTAAGTGTCAACCTCCCTTCACCCTGGTCATCCTCTAAATTTAAAGATGCACAAGTGATGTCTAATTAAATGTTGAATAGAATAATTTAGATTATCGCTCAAGATTAAACGAGGTGAGGTTATAAGGGTTCACATGATGTCCCCTAAATTATTAATAGAGTTTGATGATGTGGAGAAGAAGAGAGGAACTCCCTACTCTCCGTCTCCAAGGTCGTTCGGAAAATTGGGTATGTTAATAGCTTAACGATCCTGTGCTAAGTTAACCCTCTAGGGTAAGACACTTCTATAATATTATCTTTATGATAGTAAGTATACTGGCCACATATATTGACCATATAAAAATAACATTAAGAGTCCCTAAGTTTTATTTAAAAACTTTAATTAGGTTCTCCCCCTAAAAATTTTTCCAACTAATTTATTGTTTAATTATTGGCTAGGTTAAATTTGATTTCGAAGCACATAACTCATAACTAATTATTAGGGCTAGATAATTGGTCAAAGGAAATTCGAACATATTTAAAGATGAAATTTTATATATTTTCAATATTTCAATCAAACATTTAATTTACTAACTTTTAATCTATAGATAAAATCGACTAATAAGGTTTTCTTATAGTAACTCCCCTAATGATAAGGAGTGTTTAATTATATTTTAATAATCCCCACGTAACCTTACCAACTATAATTTTTATTTATCCACTACCCAATTTTTTCTTTTATTCGCTTTTGCAAAATAGGAGTTTATCCTATAGTTAGGGAGGAAATAAATTAAATTGTTTTACATTCGCATAACAAATGAGGATATACCCTTATCCACTTAAATAAATAAAAGAAAAGAACCCCTCTTTGAAAAATCAGTCATTCTTTCCCTCCCCAAAAGTCAACAATTTTTAAAATTTTCTAACCCTAATTTGAAATTAGGGTTAGGGAAAATGAGAGGAAGACAAATTATTATTTTAGATTTTTGTTTTGTCATGAACAGTTACTCTCCTCAAACCCTAAATTTCTTTACCTCTTTCTTTTTGAAGCCATGAGATGTGCAGGTCTGCAACATCCATGGAGATTATTCCTTGAGAAAATGTATATGCATACCTTAATATATATACACTTACATTTTATTGTGAGTATATACATATATATTAATATATATATATATATATATTTATTTATATATTTTTTTTCATTATTATCAAGTCATTTGCAGGGTTTTAGGGCGACATATGATAGTGGGGCGACGACGACATTTTTATTTTAATAAACATGGTGGCCGCATTTTATTTTAGTCTACACAGGTATTAAATGGTGGGGGTAATGTGGCTGGGCCGACCCATGGGTGGTGCCGCCCCCACAGCCCACCATAGCGGCGACATTGCCGCCGACTGTGGTGGAAGTTATAGTGGCTGTGCCCACCATGGGCTATCCCACTGTGTAAATAGAGACCGCGGGGGTATGGGGTGGCTTCGACTGCCCCTCCCCATTTTTAATATATTTTGTGTTTTTTTTTTAAAATTAGCTTTAAAACAAAACACAGTCCGCTTGTGATTTTTTTAAAAAATAAAAACATACGAAATTTTTACATATATATATATAAGTTTTTACATATGAAGATGCATATATATATATATATATATATATATATA
>MU226838.1:65612-76422 GCA_018584345.1 Thuja plicata | reverse complement strand
TTCCAAATACTTTAAAATACTTTACACTAGGTGCATAACCATACCAAAGTTCATAAGGTGTAGCATTTGTACCTTTCTTGACTTGAACTCTATTCAGTGTATAGACTGCAGTACTTACAGCTTCTTTTCAATATTTTTGTGCAACATTTTTCTCCATCATTAGTGTTCTTGCACAATCCATGATAGATCTATTTCTTCGTTCAGCAATACCATTTTGTGGAGGAGTCCTGGGTGCGGACATCTATCTCTTTATGCCTCGGTCATTGCAGAACCTGTTAAACTCATTAGAAATAAACTCTCCAGCTCTGTCAGATCTTAAGCATTTCAAAATTTTTCCTGTTTCCTTTTCAACTTTAGCTAAGTACCATTTAAATAACTAGAATGCATCAGATTTTTCCTTGAGAAACATTACACTCATCATCCTTGAATAATCATCAACAAATAGAATAAAATATCTAGCACCACAATAGCTTCTTTCTCCAATGGGACCACAAAGATCAGTATGGACTAATTCTATAATTTCCTCTAATACATGTGTTTTACTCTTGAAACTAGACTTAGTCATCTTTCTTAGTTGATATTGTTTACACATAGCATTCCAAGTTATCAAAGTTCACATGACAAAACCTCTTATGCCATAACCAAACATCATTGTACTAAGAAAACAAACATGTTTCTTCAGATAAATTCAGATAAAATAAGTTACCTTTAGTCTAATCACCACTTCCAACAAGTTCTCTAGTAGAATCATAGATCTTTGCTTTTTCTGTGATGGAATTCAACTCTGTAACTAGAAGTGTTCAGCTATGCAACACTCAGTAAATTATATTTAAGATCATCAACCCAATACACATTATCACATATGATTTTGTTAGTCAGGTTAATCAATCCTTTACCTTTGATAAGATATGGTGCATCATTACCAAATTTTACATATCCTCCGTTGCATTGGTTTAGGGTTTCAAACTTATCTTTGTCACGAGTCATATGATGGGAACAACCACTATCAATGATCCATTGATCACTTTTACTCATATAAGATATTAACACAGTTTTCTCATCATCATCAGAATCTTCTTTCATTGCAACATAAACAACTTCTATATCATTGCCATCAGAATTTTCAGTTTCATTGTCAGAAGTTTCTTCAGCAATATAACAAGATTTCTTACCTTTGTCTTTGTAATCCTTATATTTCCTAAAGTTTCGGTCATCCTTTCTATCTTTGTATTCCTTGTATTTTTAGTCCTTTCTTTCATCTTTTTCATTCTTATCAGGACATCTAGCAGCTATATGACCAACTTTATTGCATGAAAAACAAATAATAGGAAGTTTACCTTTGTATTTTTCTTTTCCTCTGGATAGCCTTTTTTCCATAAGTGCTTCAAGTTCTTCAAGATCATCATCAGTAGTTTCACTATCACTGTTCACATGTTTCTTTCCTTTCTTAGATTTATTGAGAACCAACTATGATCTAAAAGAAGAATCAATACCTTGTGGATTATAGTTATCATAATTTGACATTTCAAATGCAGTGAGTTTGCCTATCAGATTTTCCAGATTTAGATTATTGTTAGGAGTACATCTCAGTTCTTGAATTGCAAAAACTCTAATAGCATATACTAGAAGTAAAGTTCTCAGTACCTTTCTCATAATAGTGTTCTCATCAATTGTTCCATTAGCTCCTCTAATGGCATTTACAACTTCTTTTACTCTACCATAATACTGATTAACATTTTCTCCTTCTTGCATTTTCATCTCATCAAACTTACCTCTTAGACTTTCTAATTTAGCTCTCAGCACACTTGTGTCTCCACCATAGACAGTTGCAAGTTTATCCCACATCTCCTTTGCATTTGTGCAGCTCTTTATGTCATCAAACTCTGAATAGCTCAATGAGGAGGCGATCTCCAACATTGCTTGATTGTGCTCTTTCTTTTCTTTTAGTTGAGTAGCAGTGAGAGGAGTAGAAGGTGATACATATTAATTTTCAATAAGTCTCTTGGAATCATCTCCAATACTAGCTAGATGTAGTTTCATCAAACTCTGCCATGCAGGGAAGTTATCTTTGTTCATCTTGGGAACCTCCTTCTTATACATCTTGATCTTTTCGCTCCAAGTACCTTCAAACTATTTTCAGGAGACCAAAGCTCTGATATCAATTGTTAGAATGATTTAGAATAATTGAGAGGGGAGGGGTGAATCAGTTATCCTCAGGTCTAGATGTAGCAAATAAAACTTTTCTGTATTTCAGATCTACTCGGCAGTAGTAGCATATGTCAACAACTTTAATCATTCATTTTACTATCTAATGAAATTGCTTGTAGAAACATAACAGTAAAATAAACCATAAGCATTCACACAAGTTGACACAAATATTTAACGTGGAAACCCAATATGGGAAAAACCACTAGTAACATGCTACCAAGTTTTCACTCTTCTAAAGTAAGCTCTATGAGGAGCCAACCTTGTTAAAGGTTACAATAACTCACTATTAGGTGTGACCTCGTTAAAGGATTTAATCACCCTGTCAGGAGTGGCCTTTTTAGAGGACTTAGAACATTCCATCTGAATGTCACCTTGTTAGAGGATTTATACAAATGACTATTAGGTCAACCTTGTTAAAGGATTTAACTGATACAATGGTTAGAAAGTAATCAGCAGTTGTGATCTGATACATACAACTTACTATGCAAATTCAAATCCAATTACAGCTCTAATGTTAACTTCCTAGATAGCCTACATTGTCATTTCAACCTTTTGATCTGCATAGAAATCCGTCAAGCAATCACACATGCAACTCTCTGCTTCTGTATTTAGCCTTCTCTGCTAGATCATGCCAAATAGTAAATCAACTATGCAATCCTCTTGCATACACACATGTACTACACATTCAACACACTCAATGAATAAACCCTTGAGGTTATCATATACCTCTCTGTCTAGGCCAAATAAATCTTTTGCCACTTAAACAAGATCGTAGATCTTAGGCTAGGTTAGATCCAACGGATCATTCCATCTTTGCATTACATTTACTTCTCCAAAGTAGTCTCTAATTAAATCTTGAAACCATGCATTAATTACAGTTACACATACATTAAATGATGTGGATCAATCTTTAATTAACATTAAATATCCCAATAAAATTAACTAAGTTGGCCAAAGATCTCAAATATCATCAATTCAATTACTGTAAGTCGGCCAACATCACTGTTTCCACTCATAAATTTCACTGGTGCTTGACATTGAACAAATTTTATAGTCACAAACAACTTTTCTCGGCACATGCAACTTTTCTCGGCACAAACAACTTTTCTCGGCACAAAACAACCAAAAAAACTGTCTTTGAAAGATAAACAACTAATTACTTTTCCAGTGTGCAAACTGATCAAGTACCCTTTTATTTGCCTTAACTCAACCATTCACTTGGTCTTCTTGTTAAATCTTCTTCATCAATAGTGGATATGGTACTCAAATAGATAACAATAGTCTCACTAGTTAAGGTTTGACAACAATGACAAAATAACAATTTCTTGCATTGCCACTTTCCAACACAATGCTCTTAATGAGTATTTGGCAATAAGTAGAAAAGAGAAGAAAAGAGAAGGAAGAAGAAAGAAGAAGAGGAAATATTAAGAATCCTTGGAGAGGATTTGGAAAAGCATCAGAAGAAGCTGGAGTGGATTGCATCACTCCTTCAAAAAGAAGAAGATGAAGATGAGTAGAAGATTGCACATGAAGAAGTGGATGAACCTAAGGACAAAGAGGTTCTACAATCTGAATTAGAAGTTGAAGTTGAAGTTGCTGATGGTTTCTACAATGAATCAAGTCTTGAGGGGCTTAAATATAAAGAGATTCTTCAGGTGGGGGCAGCACAATGTCCTTTGGTGATGGAATAAGACAAAAAATGTGGTAGCATGGCTAGAGAGGAAGCCAAGATGACTAGTGAGTTGTTGGTATGCCTAGGTGGATGACATTGTGGAGATAAACAAGAGATGGTAGTACATGAGAAAGAACCTAACTATGGGGTCATTGGTGAGGCTCAGGAGATAGTCATGAATGTTGAGGAAGAATTGGAATGCCAAGATGAGATGCATGTGGTCCAATATGCATTGGTCTCAATGGGAAGAGACTTCAAGTTTGAAGATAATGAAGAGTTGTAGATGGCAGCAATGGTCTCGAGGCAAGTGACTAAAGATGAAGTATAGATTTGGGACCAAAAGGTGGTCTACATTGTGCCCATAAGAGGCAAGCCTAGATTGGAGATGCATGAGTGCATAAAGGATCAACATCATGAGAGGATGCCATGGATCACAAAGTTTGATCTTTTCAAACCAAAGGTGAATATTAAATGGTTTTTATTTGCTGACATGTTGTGTTTGTAGGTTTCCAAGAGGACTTGGAAAATTTTAAAAGTTGAGTAGTATGGTGCAGAAGCACCAAGGCCATGAAGGCAAACGAGGGTCACTATGGATCCTAGGGAGATGGAGGCATGACCTTGAAAGGTCATTTGGAAATGTAATGGACCATGCTTGGTCATTTAATGTTGTTTAAAGAAGTTTGTAATATTTATTGATTATTTGGTGTGATATGATCTGTTAGAATAATTGAGAGGGGGGGGGGGGTGAATCTGTGGCCTCAAAAATTAATCCAATATTAACCACAAAACTTTATATCTCAAATATAAAAATAAATTTAACTTCAGTCCTACAAGATGTATGCCCTTAAATAATCTTATCCAATAACTACTTCTCAAAGTTCACTATTAAACCTTATTCATAAGCTTTATAGAATAGCAGTCTAGCATTTATCGAAATATAATAAATAACTTAGTGTTTACCGATCAATCTTGTTTTAGTAATGTGTAACACAAAAAATCAAAGAAATGAATCATAAACACATTTGACAGGTGGATTTTCAACGTGGAAACCCTGTTAGGGGAAAAACCACTTGGGACCGGTAACCCAAACTTTTCACTCTTCTAAAGTGAGCTCGATGAAGAGCCAACCCTGTTAAAGGTTACAAACACACTGTTAAGTGCAACCTTGTTAGAGGATTTATCACTAATAGTTAATCACTTGATATCTGGTATTTCACTATATTATCTTCATGAATTAACCTTTTGATACTTCTTGGGATGTATCTCAGTATATAAAAGATTGTTAAGTCCTTCTCGGTTAAGAGACTTTCTAATCCAATGGTTAAACTGAAACAGTATATGATCTATTCATAAATACAACTTAGACTTGCAGATGTTGAGATCTATTTTAAGCTCATAATACCTTTATGATCTTGTTTCCTTTTTTCCCTTTTCTCCACTTTCTTTCTATTCGGTGATGGTGTGCTCCTCTGTTGCTCGACGTCCGCAAAAATCTTTAGCTCTGTTCTTTAGCTTGTTTGATCAGGTCTATATGAAGACTTATTTCTTCATCAGAATTCTCTTTAGCATATTATTATTTATTCAACCCCTTTATTCATAATGAATTATCTAGTCTCTTTATAGACATGATTTCACCATTTTTAGGTTTTAGTCTTTCTTGTTCTTGACGTGATCCAAAAATCTTGCCTTTCTTGCTTTAAAACTTACTTTAGTTTTATCCCATAGATTTCTCCTTGGCAATTGGAATAAAATAGCTTAAAAACTCTAGCTTATCTCTGGCTTTCAAATTTTTGATGAAAACAATGTGATCAACCTGTTAACTCCATATTTAGCTCCTGCCAGCTAAGTCTTTTGTCATTTTTGAACTTTAGTTCTTTTCGGTGTTTAACTCCTTGTTAGCTTGATCTAGACTTCAGTTTTCCTTGGGCATCTCTGTCTGTCGGGGTTGTCTATCCATCAGGGTTGTTTGTCCATTGGGTAACATTGTGGTTTTGCTCTTGGTAATGCTTGCTCAATTTTATTTCTTGGGTATCACTGTGACTCTTCTCTCAGGGTTCTCTATCTGTCGGGGTGCACTTTCCATCGGTGTATGTTGTCACTTAGTGTATACTGAAATTTTATGAATTATTGATATCATAAACATGATTTCTCTGGTTCTTTGAAGTCTTTGACACTATTTATATAACCAATCAGATTATATTAAGTTGACAAAAAAAAATACAATACATTAACTAATTTAATGTCTTGCATTTACTTTTTGCAGCTCGGTGATCATCAACTTAACATCTTCAAAAATTCAATCAGTTATGGTTCATCAATCTCTCCCTTTGGCATTGATGGAAACATACTACATTACAACTAATACAATATGAAATATATTAGTTTTAGCTCATCAATCTACCAAACTTATTATTCTATTACCAATACAATTGTATGGCTCTGGGTAAGCTCTTCTAGCTTAGATTTGTTTCTTGCAGAGTTCTTTCTTCAATCTTCATTCCCTTCACTGGATAGATGTGGTAAATTCTGATTCTATCTCTCCTTGTGTTGTAGAATATCTTCTTTGATGTTGTCTCTTCGTTTGAATTTTTCTCTTTTTGATCATCTCTTTTTCCTTTGACAGCAATAGATATACTCTCTCATTTAAGTCACCTCTCCCTTAGGACAAATTCTCTTCCTTTGGATGATTATGATGGACATTTCATATGGATATAATCTCTCAAGTCATCTCTCCCTTTGACAATAATGCTAAACTCTTTTTTTCCTCCTTTTATAATATACTCCTTGAATTTCCCTTTCCATCAATAGTACAATGACTCTCGTGTTCGGTGCAGATAAGTACCTTTCTGTGTATTGATATATATATTTGTAGTCCATCTCTTTGCTTGCATCAACATAAATGATCTTTTGATTATGTGTAGGATAATACAGCCTCCTAGTTAGCTTATTGACTAATAGACAAGGGTCAGACCCCTAGTCTCTTTCTCAGGTACTCAAATGTATCTTTAGGCAATGGATTTGTGAATATGTCAGCTATTTATTCCTTGGATTGAACATATTATAGTATCATCTCTTTCTCTTGCACTTATTCTCTCAAGTAATGATACTTTATAGAAATATGATTAGTCTTAGCATGCATTACAGGGTTCTTAGAAATGTTTATTACACTGGTATTGTCACAATAGATAATTATTGGTTCAATAATTTTCATATTCATACCATCCAGTAATTGTTTGATCCATGCAATGTTAGAGAAATTTGCAGTAGTATCTACATATCTTACTTTTGTAGTAGATTGTGAGATGCATCCTTGCTTCTTACAAATCCATGTGACAAGTCTGTCACCCATGAATAATTCTCCTCTAGTTGTGCTCTTTCTATCATCTAAGTTTCTAGCCCAATCAACATCTGTATAGACTTGAAGCTCAAATTTTCCTTCTCTTATATACCATAAGCCATAGTCCTCGATATTCTTTAGATATATCAGAATTATTTTGATGGCAGTCATGTGTGATTCTCTGGGGTTAGTAGAGAATCTTGCAACTATTCCAACTGCATGTGCTATATATGGTCTAGTATGAACAACATACATGAGTTTTCCAATCATAGATCTATATAGGGTCTAATTTACCTTGGTTGACTTGTCTTCCTTTATCAACTTACATCTGGTTGCCATAGGTGTTCCAATTAGCTTGGAATCTTCCATCTTGAATATCTTCAACACTTCCTTGATGTATTTGGATTGTGTGATATATATGCCTGCATCTTGTTGAAGAATCTATAGACCAAGAAAGAATTTGATCTCCCCAAACATTGACATCTCAAACTCTTTGCTCGTTTCATTAGAAAATGATTTACATAAATTATCATTTTCCCAAAATATAATATCATCAACAAATATTTCAGAAATCAAAATTTTATCATCATTATCTTCTTTTAAATACAGATTGCTATTTTCACTTGTTCTTACAAATCCAATACTTATGAGATATGAGTGAAGTCTTTCATACCAGGCTCTTGGTGCTTGTTTCAATCCATACAAGGCTTTGTGTAGTCTAAAAACCATGTTTCTCTTGTTAGGGTCAACAAAGTCTTCTAGTTGTTCAATGTATACCTCTTCTTCTAGTATTCCATTGAGGAATGTAGATTTGACATCCATTTGGTATACCTGAATCCTTTGAATGCAACATAAGAAAGTAGAATTATGACTCCTTCTATTCTAGAAATGGGTGCAAAGGTTTCTCCATAGTTAATAACTTCTTCTTGTGGATACCCCTTACATACTAATCTTGCTTTGTTTCTTGTGACTTCTCCATTCTCATTTAGCTTGTTTCTGAATATCCATTTTGTACCACTAACATTTTTGTCATTTGGTCTATGTACTAATGTCCATTTATTGTTCTTCTCAATCTTCTCTATCTTTTCATTCATAGAACTAACCCATTCTTCATTTTCAAGTGTAGTATTAACACATTTAGGCTCAAAATCACAAATTAAACATCTAGTGTTTAGTGACTTACTTCTTGTTCTCATTCGATCCTTCTTGTCTCCTATGATCTGATTCTGTCGATGATTTCTTTTGACATACTTGGAAAGCACTAGTTCAACTCTTTTTTCATCATTCTGATCATCATCTTGACCTTCATTATGATCTCCATCGTTTGGAACATCATTTTAAGCAAGTTATTGATTTTTGGTGTTTGCAGCCTGATGCTCGGGTGCAATGTTCTATTGCTCAGGAGTGATACACTATTGCTTGGGTAGAGTGTTAGGTTCTTGATTTTAGACAAAACTATTAAATCCCTCTGGTTCATTCCTACTTTCCTCATCATTTTTCTCAGAAAATTCATCTATTTTGACATTTGCACGCTCAATGATTTTGTTAGAGGACTTGTTAAGACATTTATAAGCTTTGCTCTTGGTGGAATACCCTAGAAAGATTCCTTCTTCAATTTTGGAGTCAATCTTTCCATTTATTTCATCTTTCAAAATATAACATGGAATTCCCAAAATTTTGAAGTAACTTAAACTGGGTGTGTATCCATACCATAGTTCATAGGGTGTCTTCTTAGTGTCTTTATTCAATTGTACTCTGTTCAATGTTTAGACAACAACACTGAAAACTTCCCTCCCAAATGTTTGAGTGATGCTTTTCTCAATCATCAATGTTCTGGCACAATCAACAATGGATTTGTTCCTTCTTTTGGCAATCCCATTTTGCTGTGGTGTTCTTGGTACAGAAACCTATCTTTTAATTCCATGCTCATTACAAAAGTTACTGAATTCATCTGAAATAATTTCTCCTCCTCTATCTGATCTTAAGCATTTTAGTTCCTTACCACTTTGTTTTTCTACAATTTCTTTATACCATTTAAACATCTTGAATGCTTCTGATTTCTCATTTAAGAACATAACTATCATCATTCTAGAATAATCATCTAAAAATAGAATGAAGTATCTATCTCCACACTAGCTCTTAGTTCTCATGGGTCCACATAGATCAGTATGGACTAATTCTAGAATAGCATTAGATGTGTGGGTTTTTCTCTTGAAACTAGACTTTTTCATTTTACATTTTTGACAATTCTTACACATGATATGGTCAGGCTTTGACATGCTCAGTAAGCCTCTTAATTTCCTTTTATTGCTTATCCTAATCATGTTTTCAAAATTCACATGACATAACCTCTTATGCCACAACCATATGTATTTGTTTCTAGCTATTAAACAAGTGATGTTTATATCATCAAGATATAATAGGTTACCTTTTGTCTGCTCATGAGTTCTCATTAACCTTCTTGATTCATTAAAGATCATTGCCTTTTTGTTCTCAAATGCAACTCGGTGACTTTTGTTATTCAACTGTGAAATACTCAATAGATTGTAGTTAAGTGCTTTTACCCAATATGAATTTTCACATCTTATTAGATTATTTAACACTATGGTTCCTTTACCTTCAACAAGGTGAGTCATTACCCATTCTTACTGATCCACCATTATAATACTCAAAAGTTTCAAACTTTTCTTTATCTCCTGTCATGTGGTGAGTGCAGCCACTATCAATAATCCAGACATTATTCTTACTAACTGTTAACCAAATTCCCCATCCTATGTTTTTCTGGCCTTTTCTGTGTTTCTCGCCAAATGGTCATGCCTCCCTTTTCAAAAAATCAGACCTTATGTCAACCGCGTTATAAGGATGTAGCTCGCGACTCAGCGATTAGCAAGAGAAAAGAGCTCATCGCGCACTCGCACATGAAACAGAAACAGAGTATGGGAGGCTGCGAGTAGGCGACAAAGCAGAGATGATTTGTTCATTTTGCAGGGATTTCCAGATTTGATCAGAGTATGCTAATTACAGGATTATGCAAGAGGCAGTCGGCTCATCTCTGTTTAGATCATATCTTCTCGAAGGGAAAGAATCAGATATTTTGGGGAAAGAATCAGATTTTGGGTGGATCAGACCATACAGTTGACAGGTCTATAGAGCAGTTATTGATTTTCAAAGACTTTTGCGACTCTTCTAGAGGGATATGACCACTTATGCAGATGAACATTTATGTTGATATTTTGAAGGGATGACTTTCAGGGGCTAGGCGGTGGCTAGACAAGAAAGGATTTGATCGGGAAGTTATTGCTGGAAAGGATGCAGTTGGCTTCAAAGTTGTATAAGTATGAGTCGAAGACTCATCTTAAAAGTGTTGGAAGAATGTGAAAGGCATGCTTTGTTGGCAACTTTATGATACTTGTAGTATTTTTTCTCCTGTGTCTATTCTTTCATCCATCTACTTCTCTTCTGGTTCTATGACAGCTTGCTGTTATCGTAATTACCTTGTGCCTCATTTTGTGCAATTCATGTTTATCCTCTTTTGCAATCAATAACTGTGTAAATGTTTTACCCCTTATTGATCAAGCTGATTCTGGTTCATT
>MU226838.1:45977-58112 GCA_018584345.1 Thuja plicata | reverse complement strand
CTTTTCAAGTAATTTGGTTTTCTGCATCTCCTTCTCCCTTTTCCTTGCAAGAGATAGTTTTAGGTGCATCCTGATAGTAGAGGAAGCCGGCCTTCTCTGGAGATTCAACCTCGTAGTTCAAGTCCCAGAGCTTGGAGGTTGATTCCATGTTTCACTAGGTTGCTGTTAGAGAAGCTTTCAGCAAGGGTGCAAACCTAAGTGACAACACTAACCTTAGATACGAGTGCAGTCTCAACATACCTTTCCTCTTTGTCTAAATCATCCTTCATGGCAACAAATTCCATCTCAATATCTTCATCAGATTTGGTGTCAGTATCTCAAGCTCTATTCTCATCCAAGTAACAAGCTTTCTCACCTTTTTCCTTGTAGTCTTGGGTATCTCTTCTGTCAGATTGTCGGTTGCTTTGGTAATCTCTGTTATCACCTCTGCCAAACTTCTTTTCATATGATCTGTCACAGTTTCTATCTTCTTTTCTTTTGTTAGGACATCTAGCAGCAAAGTTTCCAATCTCTTTACAATTAAAACATACCAATGGCAATTTACCTTTGTATCTACATTTTCCTCTCTGCAATATTCTAGCCATTCATGCTTCAATCTCATCAAGTCCTTGGCCATCACTATCACTTTCACTATCATTTCTCATAGTTTTTTATGACTTGATTTACTTCTCTTTAAAGAATATTTGAATACAAAATCAATAGATGGTAAGACATTGTTGTCAAAGTTGTTCATCTAAAATGAAATAATTATACCAACCAAACTTTCTAGAGTGACATTGTTATTTTCTACTACTCTCATTTCTTGTATAGAAGATACTCTAATAGAATACACAGGAAGTAAGGTTCTTAGAATTTCACTTACCACTGTTTCTTCTTCAAGTATACCTCCAACTCCTCGGATAACATTGACTACCTCTTTGATTTTGTAGTTGTACTCAGTGATATTTTAAGATTCTTTCATTCTTAGGTCATCAAATTTACCTCTTAGGATTTCTGCCTTAGCTCTTAGTACATTTGCATCTCCTCCATGTACTAGCTTCAATTTGTCCCACATTTTCTTTACAGAGGTGCATGTTTTGACATATTCAAATTCAGTATCGAACAGTGAGGAAGCAAGTTATATCATCATAGAATTTTGCTCATTCTTTTCTCTCAATTGATCAAGTGTGTGAGGTCCTATAGGCAACACATATTTATTATCAAAGTATTGAGTAAAATCATTTCCAATACTTGATAGGTGGAGTCTTATCATGCTTTTCCATGATGCAAAGTTGTCCTTGGTCAACTTAGGCACATCCCATTTTCTCATCTTGTGATCTTTAGCTTAGGTCTTGAAACCTTCCTTTCTAAGCACACAAGCTCTGATACCAATTGTTAGAATAAATGAGAGCGGGGGGGCATGAATAAGTGGCCTCAAAAATTAATCCAATATTAACCACAAAACTTTATATCTAAAGTTATCTTCAGTCCTACAATATGTATGCCCTTAAATAATCTTATCCAATAACTACTACTCAGAGTTCACTATTAAACCTTATTCTTAAGCTTTACCGAATAGAAGTCTAGCATTTACCAAAATATAGTAAATAACTTAGTGTTTACCGATCAATCCTATTTTAGTAATGTGTAAAGCAAAAAATCAAAGCAATGACTCATAAACACATTTGAAACATGGATTTTTAACGTGGAAACCCTATTATGGGAAAAACCACTTGGGATCGGTAACACAAAATTTTCACTCTTTTGAAGTGATCTCGGTGAAGAGACAACCCTATTAAACGTTACAAACACACTGTTAAGTGAAACCTTGTTAGAGGATTTATCACTAACAGTTAATCACTTGATATCTGACATTTCACTATGCTATCTTCATGAATTAACATTTTGATACTCCTTGGGATGTATCTCAATATATAAAGGATTGTTAAGTCCTGCTCAGTTAAGAGAATTTCTAATCCAATGGTTAAACTGAAACAATATATGATCTATTCATAAATACAACTTAGACTTGTAGATGTTCAAATCTATTGTAAGCTCATAATACCTTTATGATCTTGTCTCCTTTTTTTCCCTTTGCTCCACATTGTTTATGCTTGATGATGCTGTGCTCCTCTGTTGCTCGATGTTCGCAAAAATCTTTAGCTCTATTCTTTCGCTTGTTTGATTAGGTCTGTATGAAGACTTCTTTCTTCATTAGAATTATCTTGAGAATCTTCTTCTCTATTCACTCCCTTTATTCATAATGAATTAGTTTGTCCCTTTATACACATGATTTCACTATTTTTAGGTTTTTGTCTTTCTTGTTCTTGACGTGATCCTGAAATCTCTCCTTTCTTGCTTTAAAGCTTACTTCACTTTTATCTCGTAGATTTATCCTTGACAACTGGAACAAAACATATTTAAAACTCTAGCTTATCTATGGATTTCAACTTGTCAATGGAAACAATGTGATCAACCAATTAACTCCATATTTAGATCCCGCCAGCTAAGTCATTTGTCATTTCTAAACTTCATTTCTTTTCGGTGTTTAACTCTTTGTTAGCTCATTCTAGACTTCATTTTTTCTCGGTTATCTCTGTCTGTCGGGGTTGTCTGTCTGTCAGGGTTTTTTTTTTGTTGGGTAACACTGTGGTTCTTCTCTCGGTAATTCTTGCTAAGGTTTCTTTCTTGGGTATCACTGTGACTCTTCTATTGGGGTTCTCTATCCGTCGGGGTGCACTGTCCATCGGTATTTTTTGTCACTTAGTGTATACTAAACTTTTATGCATTACTGATTGCATAACCTTTATCTCTCTAGTTCTTTGAAGTCTTTAACACTATGTACATAACCAATCAGATTATATCAAGTTGACATCAATGACAATACAATACATTAACTGATTTAATGTCTTGCATTTACTTTCTGAAGCTCGGTGATCATCAACTTAACATCTTCAAACATTCAATCAGTTATGGTTCATCAATGATCATAAACAATATTTGTAAGCCATGCTTGGCATAATGGCTAGGAGATCATCCTTGGGGTCACTTGAGTGACCCATGGATAAGATGAATTTTATAAGGACCTTGAAGGTTATTCATTATTGTAACTTGGCCAATAGAGCCATTAAAACATGTAAAAGCACTCAAAGTGCAAAAAGATGTAAATTTGCATTTGTATGCAAATATGACCTAGAAGGCTCATGTAAGGGCTATGGGGCTAAGAGTGGGATGAAAGGTTGTTTATAAAACTTTTAAATGTCCTTTGAGAGTCATTGGAAATCATGTTGTTGATATGACAACAACAAGTTATCATTTTGTGTGTTAGCATTAGTGTAACAGTCAGTTTTGGGAATGTTGTAGACAATTTTAGGGAGTTTCAAGCTGGTTATATGGTTGGTTGTCAAGTTTGAGGGTGTTTTCAAAGGATATCCACATGAGTGTGATTAGGATGTATAGGATGGTTTGTAGAGAACCATTTTAACATTCTTGAATTAATAAAGAAACAAATTCTTGCAAATAGTCACATTTAAATCATGAGTTACAGTCACTTTGTTGTGGCTTTAAACTCATTTCATAATGTATTGTTGATTTGGAAATGGATTAGAAAATTTTTATTTTGAATTTTTATTATTTAGCTAAAATTATAGTGATGTTTCATTGAGTTTTGAAGTAAGAAATCTATTCATTTCTTGACTGTTCTCAGACTATGTCTTTGCAATCAATAATTTGAGTTTTGAAGTCTCCATGGTTGGATAGACTCTCCCACCCTCTGTGGTTAATGTAATTGGTGGGAGAAGTCTAATAAAATGTATATTATCCTTGTATAGTGTTTAGACGCAGGGAGGTGCAAGATATTGGAAGAGATACCACAACATAGTAGCAAGTTGTTGATTGAGAAGTTTGACACCGTCAATTAGTATGATCAAATACTCCAAAGGATTGGGGTATTTCATGTTGGATCTTGGGTATTGGGGTCCATATGGAGGTTTTAGATCCACCGGGTGGATGTAGATAATTTTGGAAGAGTCCTTTTGAGAAAGCCCTAGCCTAATGACCCTAGAAGTGAGGGTTTGATACCTACAAGTATAGGAAAGTGTTGATGCCCCAAAAAATTGATAATATGGTGTTTCTAACCATTTTAAAAGACTTTTTCATGGTTAGGAGTCAAGGGAGAAAGATCTCTTAGGATTTTCTTTGTAAATGGGTGCATTTTAGGCCTCTTTGGTTATTGGAAAGGTAGTGGATCTAGTTTTTGGTACAAAGTAATATACCTTGGGTTTAGGATATGTCTTGTAGAATTGTAAAGGGTATCTAAATATGTAAATAGTTTCCTTAGTGTTTTGGGAAAGTTTTGGATTAAGGGAAGATTAGTGGTTGGACAGGGCTACAAGGAGATTGAGTTAGCACAGAAAGAGAATTGTAGACAAGGTTATGCATAGTTGATAACGTGTTTCAGATAGTATCATGATGATGTGGTTAAGAGAATATACATATATTCAATTGTTAGTGGCAGGTATTCAAGATTTATTGAAGAACATATTTTGACAAAGTTTCTGAGAGTAAGTTTGCGATTGGAAAGTTGCATCTCACATGGTTGCTGAAGAGATCTCCATATTGATCAGGGTATGGGCCAGTAGTATATTACACCCCTCTACATCAATATCTTTCCATATGTCAAATATTAGGGATTATTTATAAATATAAAATGACAATAGCCTTGATGTTCATGCCCAAGAGAATTCAAAACCCCAAGGTAGATTTAGAGTTTGATTTTGCTTCTGAAATCATCAAAGGTTAATTCACACTCAATTGGTAACATGACAAAAGAAGAAGGCATGTAGATTTTGTCATTATTATTTTTTATGTTATTTAATTCTCTATTGGAATAGAATAGTTTTGAGTCAAATACTAATATTGGGGATGACAAATATTTAAGGAAACAGATTACAGATACAGAGGTGGTGTTATTTTTGGGATAGGAATTGAAAGGTTATAGTTACAAGATTTTCTGTGATTCCTTTGTTGTTTTAATTTTCAAGACTTTAAGTTTAATTCATCCATGTGAAATAATATCACTAGATATGAGAAGAGTATTGAGGCCACTTGCCATTGACCTATAAAATGGTCATAATCATAAGTTTCCTCACTGGCTCTACTTGGGGAAGCATACTATTATCAGACTATACGGGTCTCTTCAAGCTCCCCATCTGTTGCCTTTATTTGTACCAAACAGACTTGTATTTTTGGAATTTATGTGGAAAATGTTATGGTTGGAGATGGAAATTATAGATAAGAGAAAGAATGGGACATTATTTCCCCATGTCAACAAATGTGCAGGCTTCTCCATTAGATCTGATGCCCTAGAAAGGTTACAAGGTGTATTGTCAGAAAATGGAAGCACTTCCATTTTGGACTTGTTTATCCCTCTCAGTAAGTGGTTTGGGGTCATGTTAAGAACCGTGAATGGGTCTCTGACTTGGATATTCTTTTTCCTCCTTATTCTGCCCTATTTTCCACTTTTCTCCTACCTTTTCTGGCATTATGCTCTATGATTATGAGGTTCTTGACCTCAAGGTAAAGTTTGAAATTCTAGGTCAAGGTTGACCTCAAACTTGACCTAGGTCAGGGTTGACCTCGACCTTGAACTAGGGTCCAAATTTTAGGATTCTAAAGTTTCTGAATGTCAGGCTTTGAAAAGATTTAATTCCCACTTTTGGGTTGGCTGTTTCGGTCTTTGAGGAAACAAATATTGAAATTATATTTAATGTAGGTCAAATTATAGGGGTATAGGTCTAATTTGAATTTAATTATCCTATGTAGGCCTCTCTAGAAGATTTTTCCCTAGATTTGTCTATAAGGAAGCTTTCTCCTCTCATTTTCTCTAAGAAATACACACAAAGAACATGATCACTTATGCACATGAAGGATAATCTATTGAAGCAATCGTATACTCGCAATCATTCAACCATTAAAGAACCTTTAAGAATTCAAATTATCAAGGAGATCCATTGGTATCCATTGAAGGATTTAAGCTCTATGGAGCCCTCTTTTTGAAGATTTGTCCATCCACATCCATGCAAGCCTCTTCCTATTCCAAGATCCATTCAATATTGGTGTTGAAGATCTAAAAGAAATTGATCTGAGAAATCCTACATCCTACATTCTACATTCTACATCCACTTGGTGCATAAATACTTGTGGACACAAGGATTTGAATCCTCCACAAGGGTTTCTATACAAGCAAGGTGAATTTATTTATTTTCTTTGTTTATTTATGCAATTTCAATTATACTTTAAGGTTAATTCAAAAACCAGGGTTTGACCAAGGCAAACCCCCCAACAAACAAAACCTTTTTTCTTGCAGGTATAGGTACATGATAGAAAATTTAAGAGCAGATTTGGATACCCTTTTTGGCCAACTTCCTGGATCCACGAATATAATTTTTTTCAGAGTAGTGTAGGTCAAGGTCGACATTTTGGGGTACAATTTCTCCCTCACCGAGAGGTCAAGGTTGACCTGGCTCAGAAAAGAAAAATGTTTCCATGTTTTGTAGATCTCACAGTTTTGTTTTAGGTTCATGAAAATCAACAGTTTTTGATATCGTTTGACAGGGTTTTCAGCAGATTCTTTTTTCAGAGGTATGTATTTTATTCCATTATCCTTTGCAAACATTTCCAGATCTACATTCCTTAGCATTACAATTAAATGTAAGTGGTTAAATATGGCATAGGGTCTCTTTTATGTGCAAATCTTGATTGTTCAAAACCCTGTCTAAAGACTTCCATTTCCCATCTTACACAAGGATATATGAAGGATAAATATGGTTTGGGGTACAGAGAGGAAATAATATGTGACTCAGAAAGCCACAAAAATTATTTCTTAAAAAATTTCTCACATCAAGTACTAATACAAGAGGATCCGATTAGAAATTTGATATCATTCAATGAGATTGTGCAAAGGAATAAGAAAGGGAACATCTTAACTAAAATAGAGGATAGGAAGAAAAAGGGCCTCCCTAGGTTTTTTGATGAGGAAACTAATGAGATGAAAATAATTTAATTGTGTTTAAATAATTTTGAAAAACTTTTGCGAGATCAACTAGTAACAAACCAGAAAAGGCTGAAACTCGTCCAAGGAAACCCCATGGGGATATTATTCAAGATATACCAGATACAAAGTCTTCATCCAACTTTCCCCCCACCAAAAAATCACTAAAGAAATTAACTGGTACCTTTGGTACCCTATGAAGAAATAGAGGGAGAATGGGACATTGATGAAGTTGTAAGTGCTCTTAGAGCCTTAAAGGATGGTAAAGGAGTGGAGAAACCACATTATATCCCACCAACATATCAAGAAGATGTATATGATTATGAAGTCCCGATTTAGGAAGATGGAGAGCCCATATACAATGTGGATAAAAGAGAGGCCATGTATCAAAGGTTTATAGAGGATAAATTTTTTATTAACAATGTTGAGTTTAAGTATTTTTGGCTGAAAATGAATATGGAGTTAGGAGAAAGAAAACATACGAACATCATGGGTATAGATGAATCCAAACATGATGAAGTCATAAATGAAAATTTTAAAGAAATAACATTTGATGAGATAAATACTACCCCTTCATAAGCAAGAGATATGGCGATGAAGATTAATTTATTGATTGTCCTAGGAATGACATTGAAGAAAACATTTTTTTTTATCAAGTCATGAAATAAGATGACCCTATGTTAGTAGTAGAATTCGAATCTGAAGGAGTCATTTGTATAGGGTATAACCCTAAAAATGAGGCTCTTGTAGCATGGGTGAACTTTAAAAGTACCATCAAACCAAAATTGTTAGTTATGGTAAAGGAGACAAAGGGTACCTGTCATCTTTAAGACTATGTAAGATACTTCCCATTTGAGGTGTCCACATCTACTTTACACTATGATATGTTTATTAGAGACAGAGTGAAATACATGAAATAATAGGTAGTTGAGCGTGAAGGAAGGGAGTTTTAACTAAACACTTCGATCAACAAAATGTACATTGAGAATGCTAAGTTGAAAGAAAGGATGAAGGAATTACTTTGTAGTCAGAATAGAGCCATTGCTCTACATAAGGATGTTGCACCAGAACCAATTGATAGCATTAAAGAGAGTAAATAATGGGATGAGGTAAAGAACAAATACAAAGAGGAGATCATGAAGTTAAAGGCTACTAATGAAGATATCCTAACACAAAAACCACAAAAAATTATCGATACTTTTAAATGAATACTATATGATAGGGTTGACCTCATAATTGGTAAAATGGAGGTGTACAAAGGATATGATTCCTTGCTGAAAATGCTTGATACATTTGAAGAGAATAAACCTAAATTAGAATTATTAGTGAAATGATGGAAGCTAGTCTACATTGCAGTAATTATCATGTGTGAGGTGATTTAGAGGGATCTTTATGCTCCTCTAAAGATAAGGGAAACTAAAAAATGATAAGTTTAGTTATTGAAGAGCTTAGATAAATTTATGGTGAAGACCAGAAAGTGAAAGGTAATATTACTTCTTTCAAAAATTCAAGCATTGGACAATTCATGATATTGTTGATTAGGATGGATATATTAGAAGTTTTAATGAATGGAAGTTTGAATACCACTAAATGGTTCCAAAAATCATGGAACACATGGAGGAGGAGAAGAACAAGAATGTAAATTTTTTTAGTTTATTCTAGGATAGGATCATAAAAATGGATGTTGGCTATGCAAAATTGATTGTAGAGGAGAGGAAAATAACCAAAAAGAAATGGAAAGATCATCTTGTCAACACAGTGGTCATCCAAAGTTTCAAATGGCTGGGAAACTATGAGGTTTTCCAGTGGGGGTAAAATATTTGGATGCCCCAGAAGATCAAGCCAAGAACAAGGAACATGACCAGTTAAAGTAAAACCTTTCCATGCCTATTTGGCCACAAATTACTAGTCATTAAGTCATGATAATGATAATGTTTATATTTGTCACATGTTTTCATTTTGTGTTTAATTTCAAACTATTAAACAATCTTTTAATGTTTTTTAAAGTTTTAAAAATGTTTCGTTATGAACGAAGATGGTTTTTACTTTGAGATACAAAGGAGAAGAAAAAAATAGATAGAAAAGGAAACATACAATTAAATATTGGATCCATTTTTGTACTTTCTTTACAGTGGCATATGATAATAAAAGAATCTAGTTTGTTACTACTTTTAGTTATTTGTTGATGGTAGATAGAGAATATATTACAAAGTTGTCTCCAGTGCATCTCTTTTCCAATTGTTTAAATTAGGGTATCAAGGATACTTCTAATTTATCAAAGAAAATTCATTTCCTCTATATGATCTAATTGGTTGGTTTTAGTAAGGTAAAATTTGTTAGTAATAACTGAGAGGGGGGGGGGGGGGGGTGAATCAGTGGCCTCAAAAATTTATCCTTTAAACTTTAACCACCAAACAATAAACCTCAGATATTATGTCCCTATAAGATGCATGCCATAAAATACTAATAATGATTAACTGTCTATCAGTTTTCTTTGTCAATCCTTATTCTTTCTTGATTACCGATAAGCAGTAAAACTATTTACTGAAACTCTGTAAATAAGCAGAGTATACCAATAAATCAAGAGTTAGCTATGTAAGATGCAAGATAGTAAAGAAATGAATCATACACACATAAGACATGAATTCTTAATGTGGAAACCCTATTAATGGGAAAACCAGTGGGACTGGTACCCCAAATTTTCACTCTTCTGAAGTGAGCCCTGTTAAGAGCCAACCCTGTTAAAGGTTACAAACACACTGTTAGGCGTGACCTTGTTAGAGTATTTTATACATAGAGGTTGTCACTTAAAATTGGGCATCTAATGTTGTCATCCTTGAATCAGCCTCTCTCTTAGACTGTCAATAGGCATTGGGCATATCCAATGCTACTTTCATGAATCCACCTCTTTGGCACTCCTTGGGATGTACCTCAATATATAGAAGACTGTTAAGTCCTCGGTTAAGAGACTTGATGCTTCAACATTTAAACTGAAACATTATGACCTATTCATTTTGCAACTTTGAATTTCTGATATTCAAATCTATTTAAGTACATTACCTCTCTGACTAGTGTATCAATTAGTCCTTGTGCTCCATACTTTCTGCTCTGTAATGCTGTGCTCACTGTTTGTCGGTGTCTGCAGAATTCCTTAACTCTTCCTTCAGCTTGTTTCATCAGGACTGCATGAAGTTGTTCTTCATTAGTTTCTCTTCAGCATACTCTTTTTATTCACTCCCCTTAATCCCATCCGTAAATGAATTAATCTTGTCTCTTATATAGACATAATATTCATTGTTTCTTGATTCTTGGCATGAAAAATAATCCAGCCAATTAGATTTAAATTATAACTCCTAATTTGTCTCATAGATATCTTCTCACCAACTGTACAAATCAGCTTTAAATCAATCACTTATCTATGGTTGAATAAAACAAATTAGAAAACCAGTTAAGTCTATTTTTAGCTCTGCCAGCTAGATATTTTGTTATTTTCTGAACTCTCTGTTCCGTCGGTCACCATTGTAGTTAGTTGTCAGTGACAACTGACTGTTCCATCGGTGAGACTCCAGTTAGCTTTGTGATCTTTGTCCATCGGGAAACACTATATTTTCTTCCATCGGGTTACTCTATGCTTTGTTTTTTGGGCAACATTGTGGTCTTGCTTTGTCAGGCAATACTATACTTCTGATCATCAGGTATTACTGTGACTTCTCTTCTTTTCTCTCTCCGTCGATGTGCACTCCGTTGGTGTTGTTTTTCACTTTGTGAATACTTGACTTTTATGCATTTTTGAAAGCATATCCTTTGTTCCTTTGATTATCTAAAGTCTTTCGCATTATGTACATGACTGTATAGATGATATCAAGTTGACATCAATGACAATACAATACATTAACTGATTTTATGCCTTGCATTATCTTCAGCTTAACATTATCAAACATTCAATTAGTTACATGTCATCAATCTCTCCCTTTGGCATTGATGGAAACATACTATATTATCACACTATACTATTTCTAATACAATATGAAATACAACATTTGAGATTCATCAAACGACCAATCTTTTGTTCTGTTAACTGATAAATGTCTGACCATCGGTAAGCTCTGTTTTAGCTTAGATTTGATTCTTGCAACTCTTTCTATCTGTCTTCAATCCCTTCACTGGATGGATGTAGAATATTTCTTTCTATGGTATGATGTGTTCTCCTTTTGTGTCAAAATCTCTCCCTTTGATTGTTCTCCTTTCTTTTGATTTTTTTTGTTTCACTTTTTCTGCAACTCTCCTGTTTGTATAAGATTTCCATACAATCTCTCTCCCTTCGTATAATCTCTCCTTGTTGGAGTAGTGTGATAATGGATAATCTCTCCCTTTCCAAAAGGATGTGATAATATGGATATTTTCTCTCCCTTTGACAACAATGCCAAACAAATATCTCACAAATATCTGACATTAATGTGAAGCAAACTTTTCTCTCTATCCATAATATATTCCTTGAATTTCCCTTATCCATCAACAATACAACAATATAATTTGGTGCTTGGTGAAGATATATATAGATATATATATATATGTATATAGATATATATATATATGTATATATATATACATATATATATACATATATAAATATATATATATATACATATATATACATATATATATATATACATATATATACATATATATATATATACATATATATATATATATATATTACACCTGTCTGTATATAGATGTAGCTTTGAAGTTCATCTCTTTGCCTGCAGCAATCATGAATGATATTCTTATAATATGTAGGTTGATGCAGCCTTCTAGTCATGATG
The DNA here is from genome assembly GCA_018584345.1 of Thuja plicata. NCBI lineage: Eukaryota > Viridiplantae > Streptophyta > Pinopsida > Cupressales > Cupressaceae > Thuja > Thuja plicata. The sequence goes on along the minus strand of MU226838.1, from coordinate 46,256 downwards.
CAGGAGCATCTTGGGTGTAAGGGCAATCTTGCATCACCCAAAAATATTTCTGTTTTCTTTTCAATAAGGGCTACCTTGTGCAGAGCTGCTATTTATGGAAACTTTCTATTTCTAGTAATTTGGTGATATTATCTCGGGATGTTCTGATTTTTCATGTGGAGGTTCATCTCAGTCATATCAGCCTGCCAGTAAAGTTTCATGGCTAGATCAGGTCTAGTTTTGAAGATATTGAAAATATTCGGTATTGAAAATAGGGTACAGAAACTTTGAGCTCAGTTT
>MU226838.1:17940-43789 GCA_018584345.1 Thuja plicata | reverse complement strand
TATGAGGCATGAGCATGTGTGTTTTTCTTTAATTCCAAAAGTTGGTAAGGAGGAAGTAGAAGATGTTCCTGTAGAAGTTGCAGATTTGTTGAATGAGTTTCAGGATATTGTATCTGATAATGTGCCTAATGGAGTACCACCAGTCAAGAAGATCAGTCATCAGATGGACTTGATTCCAGGAGCGAGTTTACCGAATAAGGTAGCACACAGAATGACACCTACAGAAAGTGAGGAGTTGAACAGACAAGTGCATGAGTTGTTGTAGAAAGGATTTATCCGTGAGAGTCTAAGTCCCTATGCTGTACCAGCAGTATTAGCACCAAAGAAGAATGGAGAGTGGAGGATGTGTACAGACTCCAGGGAAATAAACAAGATCACAATCAAGTATAGGTTTCCATTGCCACGAATGGAAGATATTATGGACTGTTTAAGTGGAGCTGTGTATTTCTCAAAGATAGATCTGAAGAGTGCATATCACCAGATTCAGATCAGAGAAGGAGATGAATGGAAGACTGCATTCAAGATAAAGGAAGGATTGTACGAGTGGTTAGTCATTCCTTTTGGGCTAACCAATGCACCGAGCACTTTCATGCAGCTCATGAACGAGGTTCTGAAAGAATTTCTAGGTAAGTTTGTCATTGTTTACCTAGATGATATTTTGATGTTTAGTAAGACATTGGAGGAGCATATGATGCATATTCGTATGGTATTTGAGAAGCTGAGAGAAGAGAAATTGTTGATAAATTTGAAGAAGTGCAATTTTGTGAAGGAGTTAGTGTATTTGGGATTTGTAGTTTCAGCAGAAGGTCTAAAAATGGACCCAAAGAAGGTAAAGGCTATCCTTGAGCCGTGTTAAGAGCCAACCTTGTTAAAGGTTGCAAACACACTGTTAGGTGTGACCTTGTTAGAGGATTTTATACATAGAGGTTGTCACTTAGTATCGGGCATCTAATTGTTCCATCCTTGAATCAGAATCTCTCTTAGACTGTCAATAGACATCGGGCATATCCAATGCTACTTTCATTAATCAACCTTTTTGACACTCCTTGGGATGTACCTCAATATATAGAAGATTGTTAAATCCTTCTCGGTTAAGAGACTTGATGCTTCAACGGTTAAACTGAAACATTATGACCTGTTCATATTGAACATTTGAATTGCTCATTTTCAAATCTATTTAAGTACATTACCTCTTTGACCAATGTATCAATTAATCCTTATGCTCCATAATTTCTTCTCTGTGATGTTGTGCTCACTATTCGTCGATGTCTGTAGAATTCCTTAGCTCTTCCCTCAGCTTGTTTGATCAAGACTGCATGAATTTATTCTTCATCAATTTTGCTTCAACATCCTGTATTTATTCACTCCCCTTAATCCCATCTGTAAATGAATTAAGCTTTTCTCTTATATAGACATAATATTCATTGTTTCTTGATTATTGATTCTTGGTGTGAAAAAAAATCCAGCCAATTAGATTTAATGTATAAATCTTGATTTGTGTCGTAGATATCTTCTTGCCAACTATAAAAATCATCTTTAAATCAATCACTTATCTTTGGTCAAATAAAACAAAGTAGACAACTAGTTAATTTTATTTTTAGCTCTGCTAGCTAGATATTTTGTCATTTTCTGAACTCTCATTTTTGTCGGTCACCATTGTAGTTAGTTGTCAGTGACAACTAACTGTTTCATCAGTGAGACTCCAGTTAGCTTCGTGGTCTCCATCCATTGGGAAACACTATATTTTATTCTGTTAGGTTACTCTGTGCTTTTCTCGTCGGGAAACACTGTGGTTTTGCTTCATCAGGCAATACTATACTTCTGATCATTAGGTATCACTGTGACTGTTCTTCTTTGCTCTGTCTGTCGGTGTGCAATCCATCGGTGTTGTTTGTCACTTAGTGAATACTTGACTTTTATGCATTGCTAAAAGTATATCCTTTGTTCCTTTGATTCTCTAAAGTCTTTGGCATTATGTACATAATCATACAGATGATATCAAGTTGACATCAATGACAGTACAATACATTAACTGATTTAATGCCTTGCATTATCTTCAACTTAACATTGTCAAACATTCAATCAGTTACATGTTATCAAAATTAAATTCAACTTGATTAGTTCATAACTATTTAAGAGAGATAATTGGATTATAAAGAAGATCTTAGTAATATCACTTTTATGCATGTTTATATAAGATATAAACACATTTGTATGCCTGGTGATTAGAGTTCTATCTAGGATTTGGATGTCTAAAAGAATGAATACACATGGAGTTTTTGTAAATAAAGAAATGATTGTATACATGAAAGAATTAATTTAAATTTGAACATGTATTGTCTCCTATAATCTTCTGTGTTAATTGCATGAATTTTACTATCAAGAATAGATCAATTTATCTGTAGAAATGCCTTCTTAATGTGTAATGCATAGCTCAGGCTTCTATTGAGGATAGATTTCTCATGCATCATTAATTGAATAATGATGCATGATATGTGAAATTAGAGTGTTTAAGTCATGTATAATTACTCATAAATGATGTATGTAGATCCTCTATTCATTTATTATGTTGAGAAGGGTAAAATTTTATGTAGGTTTGGTATGTTTTCATGTCCTAGATGCTTGAAATTTAAAGAAATGGGATTTTGACATAACTCTTAGGAAACATGATACTAGAAAGAGTTATCTATTGGTGAGACAAATATTTTTACTAATACATTTCCTTCCATTTATATGGCTCTCCTGCCCGTGTGAAGAAATTTTGAAATTTCAAAACATTGTTTGTCGTTTGCTTTTACATATGTTCCGACATTGTGTCCATTTGTCCACCTGACATATTTTATTTTCCTAGTGTGTTCATGGTTAGGATATTCTGTTTATTTAATGTTGAAATATTTTGGTCATTGTGTTCTTATCTTATGGCCATATATCTCTTATGTCCTAGCCCAACACTTTATCTTTTTCCCTGTTCACGGTAACTTACCTCTTATTTTTTGCATGTTATTTAAGTTTTACTTAAAGTTTTTGTCACATTCTCATTGAGGTTAAGTTATTTTAGAAAAATATGTTACAAGGTTGCGGTTAGATTGTGGTAGTTTAAGTGTTTCTTTGTCTCATCCTGAAGATGGTTAAGATAGATGATAGGTAGTGGTTGTAAGGTTGTGTGGTGGTTTGTGGGTGGTGGTAAAAGTGTTGTTACATCCTTGCAACTTGATTAGATAGTTAATACCTTTAGCCCATGGAGAGGCAACGATGAGACACATGTCAACAATTGAAGATGGTAAAAGGTAAACTAAATTTGGTTATCGCATCCTCGCGATGATTTTTTAAGACAGTTAGTTGGACCTGCGACTCTGTGAGTGGATGTTTGTGTTGACTATAATATTTTGTCATATCCTCACGATGGTTAGTGGGGGAAATGTTTAAAGACCACAAGATTGTGAGGAAGAATAAGATGATATGGTTGTGCCTTATTGTGGCCTTGTATCTTATTATGTGGGACCTAGGTTTGGCCTGTGAGGAAGAGACGATGGTGCATGTGGTACTCTAATGAATGATGGGCATACTTGATGGGTATTCTTCACCATGTCACCATGGGGTTAATAAATTGGTATGATTGTATGTCGCAGTTGAGTAAGGTACTGACACCCGTTGAAGACCTTTAACATAATCTCCTCACATGCCTAAATTATAGTTAAGGAAAATGGTTGTGAGCTTGCAATGAAAATAGTTGATAACCCAGGTTGGGTAAGTCACAAGCCCAAGAAACTTTATGTGGGTTACTCAAATTAGCTCACAATTTTTTGAGGAGTTGACATGTTTCTAGGAAATTCTTGAAGGAAACGTAGAATGGATCCACAACCAGTTGTTGCAAGTGCAGTTGTATTGGTTACGACCAGTGGGTGATTTCCATATGGAGAAAATGATTGGCCTCTATATGATGCCATGCAAACTATAGGATTTTTTTCTAGTTGGTCAGAACTATTTCACAATATATTAAAGAAAGAAGTAGGGGTAGGAAGAATCTAAGAAGGAACATCATGGCTAATGGAATGTTATAGATTTATAATCTAAAAATCATTCCCTTGAAATCAAACCTTTTAAGTGTCATGTTTAACTTGATATAACCAAGGGAAAAGGATAGAATGAAAGTTTTGCAGTTGTTGGGATATGTGAAAATCTTGGGATGGTTCAAGCTTCTTATTTTTTTCATTTGAAAGTGTAATTCATAGCTTAAATATAGGAAAGGCTAAACATAGAATGTGTGTTGTCTAAATTTGGGTTTTTCATGATTGGAAAGGAGTGTTTCTTTGTCTAATTTTTAACGATGGGTCTTATTGAGGCTACAAAGGGATTTTATTGTAACAAGAAGGTGTTAGGCCAAGCCATCTTGTAGGACATATACAAGGATCATGATGGTAAAATAGTTGATAATATATTTTGTAATTAGAGAGATACTAAAATTTCAGCCTTCGGTAATTAGAGAGATACTAAAAGCTCTAGGAACAACTACATGTATCCATTACAACTTGAAAATAATTTTAATCTCTCGAATTACTACTTTGGTTCCACTTTCTTGGATGAAAGAAAATAAAATTCTAGGTGCAGATATAAAAGATGAGAGTTTGGAGTCATTTGTTTCTCCTTGCGTTGTATTTTCAAAGCCATCTCTAACGAGGAAAGATGGTGATAATTTTACATTTTGGCACTTGCAACCTCAATAAATACTAATGGGAAATAATGGTATAAATCACAAGCCTGGTTGGATCTATGGAAGTACTCTAGCCTTGTGCACTTTCAGATTCTAGTCAAGCAGTTTTACTTGAGGACAAAAACAAAGGTAATACCCTTCATTTGTATAATATCTACTAGTGGCATTTGGTAACAAAATATTGTTAGGATTGAATAATAATGAGAGGGAGGGTGCATCAGTATTATAGCACTTAATTAAATTCTTCAACACTTTAAACATTAACCATAAACTTGCAGTAAAGAAAAGAACATAAGGAAATGACACAGTAATCACAACACCATATTTTTTTTGCGAGGAAACCCTGGTCAAGGGAAAACCCTGGTGGGGATGGTACCCATAGGCATGTACTAAAGTATAATGTCCTAGTTATGAGACCTAGCCCTTTTAGGAGCTAAATATTATATAGAACATTTCCTTGTTAAAGGAATTACAACCCTGTTAAAGGTTCACAACACCCTGTTAGGGGCCAACTGAGCTTATAGCTCTTACAAAGTAATTCAGTTTACAAAGTGTTCTCAGTCATGGACAAAACAAGGAACACTAGTTCTTAGATAGTTACTTTATAGCTATTTAATGATATTTGTCATTCTCTGCTCTGCTATTTTCTCAACAACTCATCCAACTAACCGTCAAAAACATATACCTTTATCAAAAAAGATCTCACATATATATCTCACAACTTTACAAAGTTGGCTCCCAATATGAATATTACAAAGTCGACCTTCAATAAAAAATATATTTAATATAGTAAATATAAAATTCATAGTCATCACTCTTGCATATTCCATGTGTAGGTTATCAACAACCAAAATACAACTTTGATGGCCTTGAGTCCATGTCATACTCCCTCAATCTTTGCTACTGTCCAACTTCTCTGTATCACTATTCTACTGTAGTCTGTTTGTCTTCAATTATTTATAACTCACCATAGACATTACCAAAATCAAATAGATCTTAGGTGGAGGTCATAAATACCCCATACTATCTTCCTTGAAGCTCGCTTTCCCTAGCTCATCGATCTTGATCTTCGATATCCAAAATACTTATGTATCTCTGCTTCTATACTTAGTCGATTTCTGAATCAATAAAACTTATCTTTATAGGAATTGATTTGAAACCTAGATGTGTTTCCATAAATGAAAACCAAAAAGTAAATCACATTTATACAAAATGATCACTTGCCAACAATCTCTCCCTTTGGCATTGATGGCAACACTTAGAAAAAATGAATAAGTGTTCCAACAAAAATTGTCTCCTCTATGTTCTCTCCTTCCTCTTCTAGTCTCTTCTCCCATTTTCTCTTCTCCTCTATTATATATATATATATATTTTAATATTTTTTTTATTAATTATTTTTTCTTCTCTCTCTCCTCCCCCTTTGACAACAATGAAAAGGTGCATACAAAACAATAGGTTTTATTTCTTGCTCACCAGTTTCAAAATGTCTTGAAAGGAATCTTCCAAAATCTTCACTTCTTTTCTCCATGACTTGAAAAATATCTAACTGATATGAATGATTCCATTCAATGCAAATGATGCAGTCTCAACTTCTTTCAATTCTGTGGGCATATATTTAGTCAATGAATCTATCACTTTCTCCAAGTTTGATATATGGATCTCAAGTATGGATATCCTAGGAGTGATTAAAATCTTTAGTAAATTAAATCTTGTCAGCACTCTCCCTTTATCATTATCCAAAACACTAAGTTTTGCCAAAATACGTGCGACTTCCTTGTCTAACTTTGTTATAGATTGTGAAGATGCCTCACAATTTTCCATCATATTGTTCAGATTTGCCCTCTCCTTGGCAATAATGTCTTCCACGTTCTGAACATGCCTGATAGGATTCATGCAATAATGAAACAATTTTCTCCCATGTCCAATGCATCTCTTTTCATTTGTCAAACAAGTTTGTGCAATGCCTAAGTCCCATTTGATTGACTTGAAAAATTCTAAAATATTCTTCTCTGAATATTTGTTCTCTTCCTTCTCCTCTAAAATCTTTATCAAATTCTCATAGTGCCCATCAAATTCATCAAGTGTTATTCTCATATTTTCAATGTCATCTTTGTGCTGGAAAATAATAGGTACTAGAAGCAATTTGTTCACAGTATCAATTGCTCTTGTGATTACTTTATATTTTTTGTCTCCTTTCTGTTCTATTCTTTCCTTGGATTTGTTTAATGTAGTAAATGCCAATTTGACCAATTCAACTTAATCCATGCTATCAACATTTACATCACTGCTTGCCAACAATGAGATAGATGAAGTGTTTACCTCTTTCTGTTCATCCTCTTTATGTTTTGTCTTCTATTCTTCTTCCTTCTTCTGCTCCTCTTCATCTTTCTATTCAACTTCATTTTCTATAGAGGTGTCCACATTCCCTGCAAATGGATCCTTTTCATCTTGAGATGTGTCAAGAGTCACTGACACACCAAAAGCATAGAAAACTAGTGGAGGATCTTCTTTTCTTACCTCATCTTTAGTCTCATTTTCTTTAGATCTTTCTCCCATTCCTAATTGTGTAGGCAAAGTGGTCTTAGGAGGTGGGGGCTTGTCAAAAGTAGTATTCATCAATATCTTCTCTAGTGCCTTTTGAGTTTCCTCAGTGACTTCATCACACTTCCTCGCCATTACAGGTAGCATGTTATCAATTTCTTGATTCCTGATTGTATCATCCTCAATCAGTGCTAAGTGTTTCCTTATTTCCAATCTCCCATACAAGTCCTTAGGTATACTTCCTTAAATTTATAATAGAGTCTTTTTGAAAGTAAGTAGATGATTAATCACAATGTCTTTAATTTTAAGCTTATTTGAATCTCCATACCTGTCATAGTATCTATCAATTGTTACCAGTTTACCTTGTTCTATTACTCTCTTCTCTATCATTTTCATATCAGGCTTCCATATGTGCTTCTCTATTTTCTTCTCTTCTCTTACTGTGCTCTACTCTTTAGGCAATGTCTGCATGCTTGATCTAGTTACTCTAGGAGTGATGTTCTATGTTTGTGATGTTTGTTGTGATGGAGGAGGTGGACTATCTACCATAACTACCTCAGGAGTGGGAGGGGTTGTAGTAGTTCCACTTTCTAATCCAAGAGATCTATCTGTCATCTTCTTTTTCACTTATTTCAGTTCTTCTTCTCGAAATCCATCTTTTACACCACATTTATGCACAAGGTTTTCAATTTTTGTTTTCCTTAGACCTCTAGTATATTCCTCTCTCACCTTTGCTGATTTCTCCTCATATGTTCTCCATCTTTCTTCTGATGGATCAACTTATGATGCAAGAACATGTTCTACTTGCATGGTAAGTACCTCAAAACTTACTTCATAACCCATGGGATAACACCATTTCTTTCTAGGTGTGACTGCTTCAAAACATACACAATCAGTTTCAACCATGTAAGAAATTATATCCTTGTAATTTTCAAAAATATCCTTATGTATCATGTATTTGGTTTTCATTTGTCTCTAAAGGATCTTGATCATAGAAAACAATTCTCCATCAACCCATGTAGTATTTTGTCTCTTGTAGCTCTGTGAGATTAGACTACCAGTAGGTATCCCATATTTCCAAACACTAGGATGTAAGCCAAGAAATTTGTGCTCAATGTGTATAAACATATGCATCAACAATGAACCAAATCTGAAGGTCTTAGTTTTGTCCTTCTTCACTAGCTTCACATTTTCAAGAAATTGTTGTGTCAAAACTTCGCATAGGTTATATTTCACATTCTCGTTCACCATTCTCCATGCCATCATAGTTACTCATACAGATCCTGAGTTAGGTCTACTGTTGTAGTAGAATTTGTATCCAAGTATCATAGCAATAAGTCTCACATCTTGCTGAAAGATGTCATTCACTGTCATTGCCTGTTTGTCCCATTTAGAATGAGTTAGGGTTTCAAATTATTTCTTTACATGTTTTTCTGCAATAGGAATGACTCCAGTGTTGTCCAGTCCAATGATTTCATGAATTAGGTCACTACAAATCTTCACAGGTTGATCACCTATCCCAATGAAATGATCATGAACCTTGCTCAACAATATTTTAAACCAGTCATCTTCATCAATTTCTCATAAGTCCATAATTTTCATTATGCTCATCTAATAAATGTGTTTGTATTATTCCTTCATGACTCCATTATCAGTCATATATTCCATGTTAGTTGATATCTCATTAATTCCCAGTATATCATACTTACAATGTATGTAAGCCCTAATATCTTCTACGTGTAATATGCCATACGGGGTTTGAGAAAATGCTCATTTTGGATCCTCTTCATAGGACTTAAATGGATGTTTCTTAAATTTGTACCTAGGTCGATATACAGCATCAAAAATAATAGGTGCATCCATAGCTAGATGATGTAAATACCTTTCTTTCACTGAATTCTGCATTTATGCTTCAATTGATCGCGCACGACAAATGTAGAGTAGACTAAATCTCTCTGCTCTTTGATCTCCTTAGATTTCTCTTTGTCAAATGGTAAAGAGATAGGTCATCAAATGGTGCTTTATACAAGTTTAAGTCATAAATTTCACTTTTACTCAAAATTGTCCAGTCGGCTGTTAGATCTCGCGAACAAAATATATGCGTCGGCTAATGTTGCACTCTTAGATTTATACTATATGATGTCGGCCAAGTTCATACCTAAGCTCACTTGATCTCATCCACAAATTTCAAGGCATGATATATTTTTATGTCTATATCCAATGCTCCCCCTAAGGCCATGATTGGCCAATTAGGTCAATTTTGTTTTACTACCATTAGGCGAAGATCTAGTAGCATCTATTGACTCTTTCTGAACTGATGGCTCACTTGTTTATTTGATCTTCCATATCTTAACATAGTTGCTATCTTCTAATTTCTTAAAACAAATTTCAAAATCACTCTTCAAATCTGCAACACTCTTACCAATATCATTTCCATTCTTTTGTGAATTCATAGGAGGTGGTACTCTTCTATTTTATGATCCATTATACCTACAAAACTTCACTATATGTCTTGGATTATTGCATTTGTAATATATAGGAGGTCTTCTTTCCTAATTAAATTTCAACTTATAGTACTTTGTAATGTGTCTAATGTTGTTACATTTGTAGCATGTAGGTTTCACTGTAGATTCTCTTCCATTTTCTTGTCTATATCCAGATTTATTAGGTTTTCTGATTTCTACTTTCTTGTGTCCATATCCATTATAATTAAAACAATAACCAATAAAAGTTCTAAAAGGTGCATTACCTTCGCAGTCTCTATTCATGTGTCCAAATTTGTTGAAACCAAAGCATCTACCTGTGAAGGGTCTGATCTTCTCTCGAGGTTCTTCAATAAAAGTTTTCTCAACATCAATCTTCTCATTGGATTTCTCTTCTTGATTATTTGAACATCTAGCTTCATTGAAGCCAATACCAGTCATATCACCTTTAGGTTTCTTCTTGTCTCTCTATTCATCAATCAAATCACTGCTAGTGTGAAGTTTCTCAATGTGTTTCTTGCTTCAACAAGTTCACCTTTTATAATTTGATTGTATTTCTCCATTTCTAGATAATTGTTCTTGTATTTTTCAACCTCATTCTTCATTTGATGTAATGCACTATTTAAAGATTCTTCAAATTTCTTCTTACCATCCTTTTGTATCTGTATTTTTTTAGCCATAGTCTCATTTTCAAGTTTCAGAGTCTCATTCTCTTCTTTTAGTTGCCTCACCTGATCTGAATTGTCTTCATCTAAATCCTCTTTTATTTGAACCATAAGATATTGTCTTTGATTTCTGGAAAGCTCAAGTTGTTCCTTAAGTTTCTTTATAAATTTCTCAGCTCTTCGCATGTTGAATCTCAACTCTCCATTTTCTTCTTTTGCTTTGTCCAGGTCTTCAAGTGCAGCCTGAAAGTTTTCTTGCAAACTATCCAAATCCATTTTGATCTCCCTCAAGTTGTTAGAATTTCTCTCCAAGGACCAAAAGCTTTGATACCAATTGTTAGGATTGGATAATACTGAGAGGGGGGGTGAATCAGTATTATAGCACTTATTTAAATTCTTCAACCATTTAAACATTAACCATAAACTTGCAGTAAAGAAAAGAAAATAAGAAAATGACACAGTACTCATAACACCATATTTTGTTTTCAAGGAAACCCTGGCCAAGGGAAAACCCCAGTGGGGATGGTACCCACAAGCATGTACTAAAGTGAAATGTCTATGTTAGGAGACCTAGCCTTGTTAGGATTTGAATATTACATAACACATTTCCTTGTTAAAGGAATTACAACCCTATTAAAGGTTCACAACACCTTGTTAGGGGCCAACTAAGCTTACAACTCTTACAATGTAATTCAGTTTACAAAGTGTTCTCAGTCATGAACAAAAAGAGCAACACTAGTGCTTAGATAGTTCCTTTATAGCTCTTCAATGATCTCTATTATTGTCTGCTCTACTATTCACTCAAAAAATCATCAAACTAACCATCAACACCATATATCTTTATAAAAAAGGATCTCACATATATATCTCACAACTTTACAAAGTCATCTCACAATATGAATATTAAAACTATTACAAAGTTGGCCTTCAATACAAAATACATTTAATATAGTAAATATCAAATGCATAGTCAGCGCTCTTGCATATTCAATGTGTAGGTTATCAAAAACCAAAATACAACTTTGATTGCCTTGAGTCCATGTGATACTCCCTCAATATTTGCTACTGTCCAACTGCTCTGTATCGCTATTCTGCTGCAGTCTGTTTGTCTTCAATTCTTTCTAACTCTCTGTAGACATTACAAAAATAAAATTGATCTTAGGTGGAGGTCATAAATACCCCATAATGTCTTCCTCTAGGCTCACTTGCCCTAGTTCATCAATCTCGATCTTTGATATCCAAAATACTTATGTATCTCTGCTTCTATACTTAGTCAATTTATAAATCAACAAAACTTATCTTTATAGGAATTTGATCTGAAACCCAGATGTGTTTCCATAAGTTACAACCAAAAATTGAATCACATTTACACAAAATGATCACTTTCCAACAAATATAAAAGGAATACTCTAGCCTATAGCTTGTTGCATTTCTCATGCCTATAAAAGGAATAGCAAGGCTAATCTTATAGGTTCTAAAAAATGTTGTACATGGACAAATAGAATAGTTTATGTAATAGGTCTTTTTATAGAAATAGAAATGAAAAACCCATATTAAATAAAATATATAAACACTTTTAAGGAAATTAATTGAAAATGTCATTTTCAGATTATCTCCTACTCTTTTTTCCTTCTGTTGCATAAGTTTGTTTGTTTAGAATAGCCAAATTTGTCTTAATGATGCTTTCATGAATGTACAATGTGTTTACTAGTTTTCTTGAAGGAAGAGATTAAATCCTTTTAGATGCATTATAGTGATTCAGAGAAAACAATAGTGTTTTCACGAGTATAATCTGAGATGATAAATTATAATATTTATGTTAGCCATGACCTCTTCAAATATTTCTATACACAAAACTCTACATGTAATGTTAAAACAATATGATATAAAAATATAGTACTAGTGCTTCTTCTAATATTTTGAGGTAGTGGATTGTGTTCTTAAGAATCTAGTTCTTCTGTGATTTCAGTTCAAGTAAGTTAGTACTATTTATGTTCTTGCATGATTTCATAAGTTTTTCTCCATGTAAGTAACTTTGACCATGCCTCCTATTCCATTTTCCTTCCATTGCATAAGTTTGTTTATTCAGAATAGCCAAATTTGTCTTCATGATAATTTTATGAATGTATAATGTGTTTACTAGTTTTCTTCAAGGAAGAGATTAAATCCTTTTAGATGTATTAAATCTAAGGTGATAAATTAGAATATTTATGTTAGGCATAATATCTACATATAATGTTGAAACAATATGATATAGAAAACATAATGCTAGTGCTTCTAATATTTTGAGGCATTGGCTCATCTACTTATGAATAGTATGATGTAAAATATTTTTATTCTCAGTAAGAAATGAGAAGCTATGGTGAGAACGTTGTTCTAGAAATATTCCTATAGCCAAGAAAAAACAAAGTAACTTCCTTTTTGTTTGCTAAGAAGTACATTTCTGTTATCTATTTCGGCTATATTTAGTTGTTGATTCACATGTTTAGTACTTATGTTATTGCTTTTCAAGCATTTTCCTTTAGTAATATTTCCTTTCAAGCTCTATGTTAGTATGACTACTAGTGAGTCCTAGTGAACATACAATTTTGATCCATTTCAAGTTCATGTTCATGGGTTGATAAAGAAATGAGCCTTCGTGATAAGTAAGATAAGTACTTAGGTTGGGGTTCCATGGAATGTGGGTTTTCTTCAAGGTGTTATAATAAATGAGAGGGGGGGGGGGGGGGGGGGTGAATCAGTTAGACTCAGTGCCATCACAAAATTATCCTACAATCCCAAATTTCTCTAGATGTATATAAAAAAAAACTCAATCATATAATTCAACTCGATGAAATATAAACTGTGATTTCAAAACTTACTGTTAATTTTTCGACCGAGTATTACTAAATTAATACTATGATTACCAATCTAGGTCAATAAAATAATAATCCACAACATTCATACACATTGACACATAGATTTTTAATGTGGAAACCCTGTTAAGGGAAAAACCACCTAGGACTGGTAACCCAAAATATATTTAGTCTTCTGAATTGAGCTTGGTGGAGAGCCAACACTGTTAAAGGTTACAATGCACACTGTTAAATGTGACCTTGTTAGAGGATTTAAAACTACCATTTCTCTCTTGACCATGCATTCACTATGGGGTCAACAAGAAAAGAATCAACATTCTCTGAATGTTATAATAAGGATTCACTATCTCACTCGGTTAAGATATTTATCTGTAACAATGGTTAAACTACTACAGTAATGATCTGATTCAAATACAACTCTAATTTAAAGATATTCCAATCTATTCTGAGTACATAATACCTCTGTTAAATTTTTTCACTTCAATTCATATATTACTTGTTCTTCTTGGTAATCCTCTTTCCTCTATTTGCTCGATGATGTCAGCAAAAATACTCGGTTCTATCTTTAATCAGCTTCATCAATCATGCATCAATTTTGCATATATACTTCAACATAAGTGTACCTATGATTCACAAATGAATCTCTTGTCTCTTGTATATACATCACGTATCATTTAATTTTCATCCTTCAAATATTTCTTCTTAATCTCCATCATTCATTTTCTCGCTTGATCCTTCCTCGAACACTGTGTTAAAAATAGGTTTCAATCTCCGTCGTCGGATGTTCCTTGAATTTTCATAATTGTTTGATCAAATAAAAAACTTTATCTATTACCTCAAAATCATAAATTTCTAGCACAACATTTTAGTCGGCCTCAGTTAGAGTTAATTGCTTAATCAATAGTTGTGTCGACAATCCCTTGCTCAGTTAACACTCACACTCACTATACACTGTGTTTTACTCGATTTACACTGCTACTCATTGTATACAGAACTCTTCAATTTTTTTGACCACATAAACATTGTTTGTTTCATATCTTCAATATATAACAGATGTTTTCCACCATAATAATACTCAAATAAGTTGAAATAAATGACAATACATTAACTGATAATGTTTATCATCACTTCTGCAACTCGATTGAATATCAACAAATTTCTTCAAACATATAAATAGTTATAGTTCATCAATCTCTCCCTTTGGTATTGATGGCAACAAAATATGAAATATGCAATATAATATGCCATACAAAAAATACCAAAATTTTTCTGTACAACTTCAACAATTCAATAGCTCTCCCTAGCTTGAATATAATCTGTGTTAGTATAAACAAAATATGCATTATGTGGACTCTTCCTGTGGTTTTTACTTCTCAGCTCTTGATTCTCTCTGTAGATTAAATATGTCTTTTCTCTCCTTTCATGAATCAATTCTCTCCCTGATATTTCATTGATATATCTCTCCCTTTGACAAAAATACCAAAACAAAAAATATGCAGCTCTTTAGTAGCCAAATAAAATATCTCTGATTTTTGGTGTAGTAGGTACCTTTAAGTGTACTGATATCTCTATGTTGGTCTAGTTTAGCTTTGCATCAACATGATTGATATTATGATTTCATGTATGTTGATGCAACTTCCTAATCTGCTTAGTTACCAATAGACAAGGGATGAACCCCTAGTATACCTCTTAAGTACTCAAATGTATCCTTCGATAATGGTTTTGTGAATATGTTTGCAAGTTGTTCTTTTGATTGTACATATTATAGTATTACTTGTTTGTCTTGTACTTGTTCCCCTCAAGTAGTGATACTTTATAGATATGTGCTTGGTCTTGGCATGCTTCACTGGATACTTTGAAATATTTATAGCTTGTGTTGTCACAATAAATCATCACTCGTTGGGTGATCTCCTTATTCATTCCTTTCAACAATTATTTTATCCATGCTATGTTAGAAAACTTTTCAGCAAAAATAACATATTCTGCTTCTATAGTTGACTATGATATGAATCCTTGCTTCTTGCTAATCCAAGTAACTAGTCTTTCTCCAATAAAGAATGCTCCACCAGTAGTACTTTTTCTGTCATCTATATTTGCAGCCCAATCAGCATCTGTAAAGACTTTCAATTCAAATTTTCCTTCTCTTTTATACCATAGTTCATAATCCTTAGTATTCTTCAAATATCTAAAAATTATTTAACAACTGTCATATGTGACTCTTTGAGGTTAGCAGAGAATATTACAACTATTCCAACTGTGTGTGCTATATCTGGTCTTGTGTGAACAACATATATCAATTTATCAATCATAGATCTGTACAAGGTTTGATTTAACTCAGGTGTCTTGTCCTCTTTTGTCAATTTTCATCCTCTCACCATAGGTGTTCCGAATGGGTTTGATTCTTCCATTCTGAACATCTTTAGTACTTCCTTGATGTATTTTGATTGAGTAATGTATATTCCTGTAGATTGTTGTAAAATTTGCAATCCTAGAAAAAAATTGATCTGACCAAACATTGAAATCTCAAATTCTTTCCTCATTTCATCAGCAAATGAAGTACATAAGTTATCATTACCTCCAAATATGATACCATCAAAAAATATTGCAACAATAAGTGCCTTATCATCATTTCCTTTTTTTAAATACAAATTGTTGTTGTCACTTGTTCTAATAAATCCAATACTTATGAGATAAGAATGCAATCTTTCATACCATGCTCTTGGTGCTTTCTTTAGTCCATAAAAAGATTTGTGTAACTTACATACCATGTGTGTCTGATTAGGATCAACAAATCCTTTAGGTTGTTCAATCTATACCTCCTCTTCAAGTATTCCATTCAAAAATGTGGATTTCACATCCATCTGATATACCTTGAATCCTTTATATGTAGCGTATGCAAGTAGTATTCTTAATCCTTCAAGTC
The DNA here is from genome assembly GCA_018584345.1 of Thuja plicata. Lineage (NCBI taxonomy): Eukaryota > Viridiplantae > Streptophyta > Pinopsida > Cupressales > Cupressaceae > Thuja > Thuja plicata. The sequence goes on along the minus strand of MU226838.1, from coordinate 27,611 downwards.
TAGTAACAGGTGCAAAATTTTCTCCATAGTCAATTCCTTCTTCTTGTGCATAGCCTTTGAAAACTAATCTTGCTTTATTTCTGGTTACATTCCCATCTTCATTCAATTTGTTTCTGAAAATCCATTTGGTACCATGATATTTTTATCACTCGATCCTAGAACTAATGTCCATGTCTTATTTTTTAGTATCTGCTCAATTTAGTCATTCATGGCATTAATCCAGTATTTATTTTCTAATGCATCTCAAACATTTTTAGGCTCAAATTCACAAATTAAACAACTTTCATCTCTGAACTTACTTCTTGTCAATATGCTTTCTCTTTTATCTCCAATGATCTAATCCCATGGATGGTGCCTTCTTACATATTTATCAAGTATAGGTTCCGTTCTTGGTCCTTCATCATCTTCTTCAGTATCTACATTGTCTTCTAGTTCATGATCTTATGTTTCAACATTTTCCTAATTCTTGGTTTGTGCTATCTATTTCCCGGTGACAATAGCCTATTGCCTGGTAGAATTAGTTTGTTTCTTGGTAACACTAGGCATCTGCATCAGTATAGTGTCAGGATCTTCCGAGTAAACAAATCTATTGTAGTCCTCAAGTTCTTTCATGTTGTCTTCATCATTTAACTTAGAAAATTCATCAACTTTGACATTTGCACTCAATGATTTTGTTAGTTGACTTGTTCAAACATTTGTAAGCTTTACTCTTAGTAGAATATCCAAGAAATATTCCTTCATCACTTTTTGAGTCAAATTTTTCATTTCAATCATCTTTTAGAATATAACACCTACTTCCATATATTCTAAAATAGCTCACATTGGGAGTATTACCATACCATAGCTCATAAGGTGTTTTGTTTGAATCTTTCTTCAGTTGTACTTGGTTTAGTGTGTAGACTGTTGTGCTAACTAATTCTCTCTAGTATGTTTGTGCAATTTTCTTTTCAATCATTAATGTTCTAGTACAATCAACAATTGATCTATTCCTTCTTCAGCAATCCTGTTCTACTATGGTGTCCTTGGTGCAGAAACCTGTCTTTTGATTCCTTTCTCATTACAAAAGTTAGTGAAATCATCATAAATAAATTCACCTCCTCTATCAGATCTCAAACACTTTAGATCCCTACCATTTTTTTTCCACTTTTTCCTTATACCACTTAAACATCTTAAATGCTTCAGATTTCTCTTTTAGAAACATTAGAGTCATCATCCTAGAGTAGTCATCAACAAATAAAATAAAATATTTGTCCCCAAAATAGCTTTGTGTTCTCATTGGTCCACATAAGTCTATATGAACAAACTCCAAAATGTCATCTGATGAGAAATTCTTTCTCTTGAAACTAGATTTTTACATCTTACCCATTTGACAATTTTTGCACATTACATGGTTCTGGTTTAGATAAGCTCGGTAAGACTCTAACTTTTCTTTTTCTACTAATCTTAACCATGTTGTCAAAATTTACATGACAAATTCTTTTGTGTCATAACCATATATCTTCATTCTTTGCCAATAAACAAGTAGTTTTAGTTGTGTCAAGATAGAATAGGTTACCTCTAGATTGTTCACCAGTACCAATCAATTTTCATTTTCCATCATAGATTCTTTCTTTTTTGTTCTCAAGTGAAACTTAGTGTACCGTGTTATTCAACTATGAAACACTCAATAGATTCTAGTTAAGTCCTTTTACCTAATAAGCATTTTCAAATTTGATTTGATTGTTCAGCATAATAGTACCTTTTCCTTTTACTTGACAAGGTGCATCATTTCCCATTCTTACTGATCCTCCATAATGCTAAAGAAATTAAAATTTTCCTTTATCACCACTCATGTGATGTGTACAACCACTGTCAATAACCCAAATATCATGTTTACTAACTTTAGAGATAAGTTTTGTTTCTACATACCTTTCATCTTCATCTGAATTATCTTTCAATGATACAAACACTATCTCAATATCTTCATCACTGCCAGATCCACTCTTATTATTATCTTTAGAAATGTAACAAGATTTCTTACCTTTATCTTTGCAATCTTGGTTATCTCTTATGTCATACTTTCATTTTCTTCTGAAGTCTCGATCATCCTTTCTGTCATTAGATCTATCATTTCTGTCATCATTCTTTTTTTTAGGGCATCTTGCAACAAAATGGCCAATATCTTTATAGTTAAAGCATATCAAATTTAGTTTACCTCTATATCTTCCTTTACATCTATGCAATCTTCTAACCATTCAAGCTTCAAGTTCATCAAGTTCCTTGTCATCACTATCATTGTTATTTATGATTATCTGTTTGCTACTAGATTTGCCAATTTTCAAAGTACACATAAATGCAGACTCCATAGATGGTACAATACTGTTGTCAAAGTTATTCAGCTCAAAAGAAATCAATCTTCCAACAAGACTATCAACAGTAATGTTGTTTCTAGGTGCAACTCTCATTTCACATATTGCAGAGACTTTTATAGAATAAATAGGCATTAGAGTTCTAAGAATATTAATCAAAATTGTTTCTTCATCAATGGTTCCACCAGATCCTCGAATAGAATTCACAAATTTTTTAAGTTGGGTACTATATTGTGTGATGTTCTCTCCTTCCCTTATTCTCATGTTATCAAACTTTCCACGAAGGCTCTCAGCTCCATAAATTGTTGTAATTTGATCCCGCATCTTCTTGGCACTTGTACAATTCTTGATGTCCTCAAACTCAGAATCAGTAAGTGAAGAGGCAATCTCCACCATGATAAGGTTATGCTCATGTTTTTATTTCAACTAATTTACTGTCAAGGCTCCAATAGGTAGAATGAATTCATTGTCTAGAAAATATTCAATGTTTCTTGAAATTACTGATAGGTATAATCTCATTCTGCTTTTCCATGTCTTAAATTTATCCTTGTTCATCTCTCTTACACATCTTGTAATCTTTAGCTCAAGTCCTTTAAATTTTTTTGATAAGCACTACTACACTAATAAGCACTGCAGCTCCCTGATAAGCACCAATAGCTCCGATATAGATTGTTAGAATACATGAGAGGGGGGGGGGATGAATCGGTTAGATTCGGTGCCCTCAAAAAAGTATCCTACAGTCCCAAATTTATCCAGATGTATACCAAAACAAATCCAATCATATAATTCAACTTAGTGAAATATAAACTATGATTTCAAAACTTACTATTAAGTTGTCTAGCGAGTATCACTAAATTAATACTGTGATTACCGATCTAGGTTAATAAAATAAAGTGTAAAGTAAAATAACAATACACAAAGTTCATACACATTGAAACATAGATTTTTAATGTGGAAACCCTGTTAAGGGGAAAACAACCTGGGACCGGTAGCCCAAATATTTTCAGTCTTCTGAAGTGAGCTCGGTGAAGAGCCAACCCTGTTAAAGGTTACAATGCACATTGTTAAATGTGACCTTGTTAGAGGATTTAAAACTACCATTTCTCTCTTGACCATGCATTCACTATGGGGTCAACAAGAAAACAACCAACATTCTATATATGTTATATTAAGGATTGACTATCCCACTCAGTTAAGAGATTTATCTATAACAATGGTTAAACTAATACAATAATGATCTGATTCAAATACAAATTTAATTTGTAGATATTTAGATATATTCTAAGTACATAATACCTCAGATCAATTTATTCACTTTAGTTCATATCATACTTTTTCTACTCAGTAATCCTCTTTCCTCTGTTTGCTTGGCGATGTCAACAGAAATACTTGGTTCTATCTTTAACCAGCTTGATCAACCATGCATCAATTTTTCATCTATGCTTCATCATCTGTGTACCTATGATTCACAAATGAATCTTTTGTCTCTTATATAGACATGATGTATCATTTAATTTGTATCGCTCAACTCTTGTCACTTAATCTCCATCGTTCATTTTTCCGCTTGATCCTTCCTTGGCAATTGTGTTACAAACACATTTCAATCTCTATCGTCTGATCTTCCTTGAATTTTCATAACCATTTGATCAAATAAAAAAATTTATCTGTTACCTTGAAATCATCAATTTCCATCTTAGTATTTTAGTCAGTCTCGGTTAGAGTTAATTCCTTAATCAATAGTTGTGTCGACAATCCCTTTCTCGGTTAACACTAGCGCTCGATATACACTGTGTTTTACTCAGTTTACACTGCTACTCGGTGTATACAGAACTCTTCATTTTTCCGACCACATAAACATTGTTTGTTTCAGATCTTCAATATATAACAGATGTTTTCCACCATTATAATACTCAAATAAGTTGACATCAATGGAAATACATTAACTGATAATGTTTATCATCACTTTTGCAACTCGGTTGAATATCAACAAATGACTTCAAACATATAAACAATTATAGTTCATCACAAGGAAGAGATTAAATTCTTTTAGATGCATTATGGTGATTTGGGGAAAATAGTAGTGATTTCATGAGTATAGTTTGAGGTAATAAATTAGAATATTTATGTAAGGCATGAACTCTTTAATTATTTCTATATATAAAAACTCTACATGTAATGTTGAAATAATACTATACAGGAAATACAATACTTTTGCTCCTTCTAATATTTTGAGGCAGTGGATCTATTGGGAGTGAACATTTTCTGCCTATTGAAGAGTTTGGATTGGCTCAATTATTTCATTTCAAAATCATTATTAAATGAGCAAGCTTGTTGAAGTTAGTGATTTCTATCAAAATTCCATTATTTTTCTTTTCACAGTAATCGGATCTCACCGACTAGTGGCACTTGGTAACAAAATATATGGGATATGGTCTGTATCTTGTTACAATATTGTTTGTGTCTATCAAAGGAATATAGAGGCTAATATTACAGGTTCTGAAAATTCTTTGTACATGGATAAGTAGAATAGTTTATGTAATATGTATTTTTGTAGAAATAGAAATGAAAGTCTTGTATTAAATGAAATGTATGAATACGTCTAAAGAAATTAATATCAAATATCATATGCAGATTGAATTAAGAATATTTTATTTCTCTATTTCTCTATGTTAGCAATTGTGTGAGTAATTATGGAGATCTTTGAAGTAGAGATTTAAACATTTCTTGAATCATGTATATGAATCTAGTAATTATGTATGATTATTGTAGAGCATATTATTCATTGTTATAGTCTATTAGTATAAGGTTTTTTTAAAGAAAAAGACATGAAGCTTGGATATATAAATTAATATAAGAAATAAATATCTGTCTTGATCAAAAACTTTAAAAAACCATACTAACCAGAATTGAAAATAACTATGACTCCTAACTACCCCTTTACATAACATTAGATCCAAATACATTGCAAAAGTGGCCCACATTGAGATAATAGTCCATCCCAACTATTACATGAAAAGCATTAAGTCGAGCTGATTTTAGACAAAATTACAACTCTAATTCATCATTTTGCTGCATCCTTCTTTGAAATACTTGTTGATAAGTAATATTCAATTTGCTACCTAGTCAATGAATAGAAACCAAACCGTTATATCAGGGCCATCAAAGTAGTTGGTTTGAACTAATAATAAATCCCCCAAAGATTTGTCTTATAACATGAACACCTTGTTTTTCATATACCAAAAAACCTAAATTAAACCCATTGTTTTTACCCATTTTATTCCTCCATTTTTTCAATAGATTCAAATTATTACCACTTTGATGATTCTCAAAACCTCTTTGAGAAGGAATGTCGATGTTATCCAGCATGGAAAAAGGAATGGTAGGAAAATGATCATGTTGAAGTAGAATAAAAAGGGCACTCACTTTATTGTGAATCTATTGGACTAATGCAACACCCAAGGCACCCCTATGCATATGCAAGGTATTCCAAATGAAATAGAAATCCTAAGTTTCTAAAGAAAGTTTAGTAGTGTCATAGGAAATGTCATAATAAATCCCTTCTATCAGTGATTCCCTAGCAAAAAATCCACCCACAAATCATTTGCCTTTCCATAAATCATGTTTCTAAACCGCCAGACTCAAGACAATTTTCAAAAAATACACCTTACTTAACTACTTTGTGGACAATAAATTCAAGTGCAGCTAGAGATTGTAATAAATTTAAAGGATTTGACAGAAAAACATATAGCACCTAATTTGGGTAGATAATTTTTCTAGCAATTGGATAAAGGACATCTTCTCCAATAATAGCCCTCACATTTCTTCTACAATACAAATAATGCATGGTGAACATTGAAGCAAGTTCATCATTATATATCTCCCCAATGAATGGCCTCTGCCCATCCCATGGAAGAATTTAAATATGATAGTTAGGAGGGTGGTAGTCCATGTGTCTCAATAGACATCATTTGCATACCCTATTTTCTCTATAATCACCTTGGAAAACCTCAATAGACCCAAAAATACTCATATGTCATGGAAATCAACAGAAAGAAGAGAGGCTTCTTAAAGACACAGATAAAAAGAAGGATGACAATGAATGAATGATATCGTACTCACTATCTTGACAAAACAACACATGAACAATTTAATATAAATTCTCTATCATCAAATATCCATCCAATTTTATGTTTAGAATATGTGAAAGGTGTCATAAAAGCTAGAAGATCTCAATTTACTACCCCCAAATATGGAAAAGTACTTTTCAATGATCTTTGTGCATTTAAGACATACATTGTCACACATGAAAAGAATGAAACAATGATGCAAGTAATAAAAAAATTTCATCAACACCTTATCGCATGACAACACATCACTTGGTGATGACATGTAAAGTATGGATTAATCATTTTATAGCGATCCTCTTTAAAATTGTGTTCATGAGTTGATTAAAGTTGTACTCAGATGTGTAAGATTTAATTCCCCATTCGAACTTTGAAATACCCATCAGTTTGTCCAGTAAGACTACATTAACTCAACTAGAATTATATGTTTTCTTCCAAAAAAATAGAAGATAACACCGAATGTGACGTATATCATGCCAAGAGATGACTAAAAGTTAACCATTTATTGCCAACAAAGAAATCCCCTCTAGCATTTGAACTTCGAGTTTTTATCCCGTTCAATTATCTTTTTCAAATTAGGAAAATATTCCCATTTGAAGATTAGTAAAAGGTATTAATACAAGGAAAATATTAAATTCATGTTTATATATTGCACCATTTTGAAGACATACCAATGATTCTATAAGGATGATGCATAGTTAGATGTAGTTGAATATTTGTGTAAGACACTAAAATTTAGAAGAGTATGCACAATTCATTTTGGGTTCATTTTATATTTGACTCTGTTACCGTGTGTGTGATTTTTACACATTCACGAGATTAGTTTATTTCATAACAACTATATGGAAAAAAAATTAACAATTTAAGCTAAGAATTAAAAGAAAATGATTAAGCATCCCATGGATTTCTAACTAAGCATGCTAATAGAGCTCTCAACCTTAACCTCTACTAGTGACAGTCCTAGAATGAGAAAATGATATTGATATGCCTATCTAGTTTACAAATTCTCTCAAATTTCCTCAACAATTCACTCAAATTATGCTTTACTATTGCTCAAATTGCTTTGAAAATGCTCTCAATTGCTCTCAAAATGACTATAGTATGGATGCTTTGCATTCGAATGTCTAGGATATATTATGCTTACAAAATTGCCTATATCTATAAGATTTTCCCAAATGTAGGGGGTAGAGTCAATTGATCATGTTTTAGACTTGGTTGAGTGAAAGGCTTCAAATGGTTTCAAATGGGGGGAAAATTTAAATGATTGTCTCAAATCTTGGGACAAGATGAGTGGATGAAATTGAAAAGACCAAATGAGTGGTAGAGATTGCAAATTTGGAGTGATCCATGTGCTTTGCCTTCTCATTCTCATTGGTTCCTCAAATTCACGTTGAAAGATATTAGGATTTGTTAATTCAATTAATTAGTAAAATTAGCCATGTAGGGGAATACGTTGGATTTGATTTTTGATTTAAACTATACAATTAATTGATTAAAATCAATTATATAGTTTGATTAATCCCTTTAGGCTTAGATTTAATTAATTAATGTCATTGTTAATTGATCCTTTGATTTAATTTGATTTGTCCCAATTTGATTTGATAAATGTTCATTTAATTTGATTTAGCCATTTTTTATTGATTTGATACAATTTTATGAGATTTGGAGTAATTTGATGAGATTTGCAGATTTGGTTGATTAGAGAACACCTGACCAATTTTAGGTTTCTACAAATGCCCCTCTTTGAATTGATGTGAGAAGCACATTAGTTCAAAGAAAATTTGATGTCCTGATTTCTAATTCGATGCCTAATTGATTGATACATTTGATACAAAACTTGATTGATCTGATAACTTGATTTGAGATGCAGAACGTGATTCAAGATCCTGATGCAAAGATTGATGTGATGCCCTGATGTGAAACTGATTTGAACATACCCTGATTGAAATTGCCCCGCTGATGATAGTTTGAAATTTCAATACCCCATATTTCAATTGATGTTTGATGAAAAATACGATGCAAAATCTTGATTTAATCACAAATTCAATTCCCCAGATTTTGATCGATGTTTGATGCAGATTTGATTGACGATAGGATGTTGCCCCTGATGATGAAAAACAAAATCTAATATGAATCCTTGATTTGAATCTTTGATGTGGATATGATGCCCCCTCAAGAAATAAATTGAGATGATGTTTAGATGATTTGGTTGAGTTTGGGAAATTGAGATTCATTTCGTGATAAAATCAATTTGAAAATGCCAGTCATGAGAGAATTTGATAATTGATAAAATGTTATTGATGTGTTGATGATGATTGGATATCACTTGATGTTTGTTAGAATCACTTGGTTGATGTTTTATTGATGTCAATTGGATAGGATAGGTAGGTTGATGGATTGATTGGATAAAATAATAATTCACTCTCAAGATCTAGAGAGACGAACAAATGGATTAAGTTTCCTTCCTCAAGATCTAGAGTTAGGAAATTTTATGCACTGAAGATGAGAAAATGGATGATAGGATAAATTATTGACTTGAACTGATCAATTGGATGATTTGACTGATTGATATTCAATTTGATTGGATTTGATGGGATGATTAATGATGAGAGGCTGATAGATAGGGTCATTTTGATATGATTAAGGTGCAGATTTAGGTACAGGTAATTCAGAGAATTAGGTTGCCCCTAGTTGATTAGATGGTGAGGTTGCCTCTAGGTGTGCACATGTATATTGATGATATCCTTGATGTAGCATTGATCAATTTGATGAGTTAGAAATTTGATGATGTAACCATGATTAAATTTCAACCCCTTGATTAAGGAAAATCCCATAAAAACTATAATGCAAGATTAATCTATATAAATTGTAGAAGTTGAGAAATCCAACTTCACAGAATGCCAAGAACACCTGCATGCAAATAACCTGATACTGAATGGAAACCATAGAGATAGAAGCATAGCCTTGGAAAATCTCAGCGGAGTGAGAGAAAAAATGTATTTTCAAAGTAATGAAATAATAATTACAAAAGTTCAACCTTAAAGGTGAATGAAACCCTAAAAAAGGGAAAATCTAGGTTGTGCAATATAATTAATATGAAATATTAATTATATGCACCTAAGAGACAACTTAAGTGAAAAAAGAGTACATAGACAACTTAATAATTAAATCAACATGATTTAATTAATAAGTGAAGATA
>MU226837.1:388461-399686 GCA_018584345.1 Thuja plicata | reverse complement strand
GGATAAAGGGCTACCCATATCACATGTAGGAATGCTAAATTTGGATTGAGTCAAGGAGGCAAGTTGTTTTTGTAAAGATGACACAGTTTGAGCCAAACTAATAATTGTGGAATCATTAGAGGAAACATGTGGCATAGCATTATTAGGAACACTAGGAAAAGTGTAAGAAGTAGCAGGAAAGGAGGACACAAGAGATGGAGCAGTAGGAACCATAGTTGGAAGAGGATTAGTATAAGTAAAGGGCACACTATGATATGAAGGTTGTGAGGGAGGTAAAGATACCAGTGGAGCACTCATAGGAATAGGTGCACTTGGGATAGAGTTTGTTATTAAAGGAGGAGTATAAGTAGGGATACTAGGTAGAGAAACAAAAGAAGGTCCTACACTAGTGACAATAGGTGTGAATCCTAAATCTTGAGCCTCTTGAGCTAAAGGTTTAACATTCAAATTCACAAGGTGAGTAATACTACGCAAGAGATTAATACCTTGATCATTATCACGGAGAAATTTTTTAAGAGCCTGTATAGCTTGGATGGAATCTTGATTATGGTTTTCTTGGATAAGCCAATTACCCATTTTATCAATTTTGGTTGAGAGGTTTTGCACTTGCTCAGGAGGAACTCTTAAAGCATCATCCTCATCATGAGATGAGTGAGAAGAGTTATGCTCCATAGAAATATTGGAATCATGAGTTATCAAGTTGTCATCCGGGATCCTAAGGAAAGGAGTGGAAGACTCAGGATCAAAGGAACCCGTAAGTCTACGGCTTCTTCTAACCAGAATACTATAAGTAGGACTAGATGTAGTAAAGCTCATGCATCAATACAATGCAAATGAACTAATACAAAATTTTAGATCTATTTAATTGAAATGTAATTTGAAATAACATGCAAGATCTAACATACACAATGCAAATCTAAGACCAAAAAGAAAGATTTGTCTATCGCGGGTTCACCAAAATGTAACATAAATTATTATTTTTTTAGATGTTGATTGTTGATGATATGTTATGTTACCAAAATGTAAAGGAGAGAATTGTGGTTTAAGAGGGTTTGAATTGTTAATTGTTATCTATGTTGATTGTATATTGCAATTATGATTGTGATTAAGGGAAGATAAGATTCTCCTTTCCTTCACCCTCAAATACAAAAATAGGAGATCCAATTTTGATCAACCCCAAAGGGTTAATACACAAATGAATCCGATATTTGGAAAGAGACCAAGAAAGGGGATCTTAAATTTTGTAAATTGATTGATTAATATGATTAATGACAGTAATTGAAAAGAATAGGAGAAAGTACCAACCTTCCAAAGTGGCAGATTAAAGATTTCTATTTTCTGAGATCTGTAGACTGTTTCTGGAGATGCTGACAGTTGATACCAAACCGGAATAGAGAGACGGACAAAACCCAGAAATATTTTTACTTTCCAATGTCATCTTATGAAAAAGGTCGACCCTGTACCACTTTTTCCAACTTGATATGCTCAACTCCGAAAGTGTCCCTATTCGCACAGTTCGAAAGAAATCCGAAAAGGGTATCCAGATCTGGCCTCGAATTTACAGTCCCAAACCTGTACCTACAAGAAAAATGTTTGTTTATTGGGGGGAAGGGGTTTGCCTTGGTAAAACCTCAGTTTTGGAATTAACCTTATAATATAATTGAAATTGCAGAGACAAATAAAGTAAACACATAAATTCACCTTGCTTGTAATGTCCTTGTGGCGGATTCGAATTCATGGATCCACAAGTATGTTTCAAAACATGAAATGTAGAATGGAAGGATGTCTTAAATCTCTTGCTTGTAGATCTCCAACACCAAGTCTTGAATGGGTTCTTGAACCTGACAAGGGCTTTGGAAGAAGAGGGATGGAGAGATCACCAAAAGGGCACTATGTAGCTTGAATCCTTCAATGGCCTCCAATGGATCTCCTTCATGAAAATTGATGCTTGAATGCTTGAGAATGGTGGATTCTTGCTTCAAATCTTGCTTAATTGATTGCTTGGACTTCACTTGATAAGGATGCTTGATGCTTGATTAGAAGACTTCAATTGCTTAATTGAGGTTATTCATGCTTAGAGAAAATGAGAGGAGAAGGCTCCCTTTTATATGAAATTAGGGCACAATCTTCTAAGGAGGCCTACATAGGATAATTAAATCATCATTTAAGCCTTTAACCCTAGGAGAGGACCTATATTAAATATAATTTAGGAATCAACCAATTTAGAACCCAAAACAACCGACCTAGAAGCGGGAGAAAACTTTTTGTGAAGGCCGACATCCCGGAAACCAAAAGTTCTCGGGATTTGGACCCTAGGACAGGGTCAAGGTCAGCCATATCCTAGGATAGGTTCAAGGTCAAACTTGTCCTAGGGTAGCGTTGAGGTTGACCCTGTCCTAGGAGGTCAACCCTATCCTCAGATCCCAGAATCACAGGTTAGAGACCCAGAATGCAGAATTTAGGTCATAAAATGGAGGTTAGAAAGGCAGGTCAGGGGGGAAGCCATGTCAAGATCAAGAACCCATTCAGAGGTGATTTTCATGACCCCAAGCCACTCACTCAGAAGGATAAACTAGTCTCCTATGGAAGTGCTTCCATTTTCCAACTATAGAGATATATTTTGGCAAATGAAGAGTGGAAAGACGATGATGTTCCTGAGATCATGGATGGACACATTGTTGCAGATAGAATGGGAAGACATCTTTTGAGCCTATCCTTGGATCCTTTAACAATTGGGGTAGGATCCAGACCTAGGCTAAAAAGATGGCTTCCTTTTTTTTGTGGAATATAGGCTATGCTACTGCAGCAACGACAGACTATGATGTACATATCACAACAGCTGAGAGACATAAATGTAGGCATCATGGTCACAATTTTTTGCAGACACAACATAATTGAGTGCTATTCCCAGATGATTCAAAGCAACCACTACTTTGCATCATCTCGGAAAACCACTCAATTATGTTGTGTCTCCAAAAAATTGTGACCATGATGCCTACATTTAAGTTTCTCAACTGTTGTGTCCCAGGACCCCTTATGACCCTTTACGATCCCTAAGAATACATCTTAGAGGTCTTAAAATGTTGTAAAGGGTCATAAGAGGCTCCTAGGAGGGGCTAGGTGAGCTTCCACCTTCACGTTCTTGGCCCTGTTAAGTAGACAATGTTAAACTATTCTTGAAACAAAGAGAAGCTCAATAATTTAAGGTCTCAGTCCACGGAGATGCTGAAAAAATGACGAGAATCAATGATGTAGAGTTTTTAGATTATGAGAAGACATATATGGAGTGGAGGCCAGATTGAGTACCAGTATAAAGATGATGATTTAGTAACCTACATCTATAAAAACTCCACAAATATCCCTTCTTTGTCCTCCACTCATTCCTCTTTTCAAAAATGGTTATCTAGAAACTTTGGATAGTGTTTCTCATCCATGCACAAAATTTTCTACTGATCGTATAAAATTACTTTAGGCCTCCAGTATTGATGAGATGTACAAGTGTAAAATGTTTTTTTGAGACTGTGATCAATTTGTGTAGTGTACATAAATGCAAGGCAGTGATTATTCTCGACGATCGACAGGTAGCTAGTACTAAAGATAATATAGCTCAAGAGACCATCATAGGTTGTCTCTTTCTTCGGTCTATATTATTTACAGAATGTTTTACCTTTCATTAGCTCATCAAATCTGGGGATTTGAAAGAATTTAATAGAATATTTTCATGATAATGTATATTATTTAAGTTGACATTGCACGAATTTATCTACTTCGTACACTTGTATACTATGAAGATGGCCATGCTTCTTTATCGCCATCTTCATAGTCTACAAGTGTGTGAAGTAGATAAATTCATGCAACATCAACTTAAATAATATACGTTTTCATGAAAATATTCTATTAAATTCTTTCAAATCACCGGATTTGATGAGCTAATGAAAGGTAAAACATTCTGTCAATAATGTAGACTGAAGAAAGAGACAACCTATGATGGTCTCTTGAGCTGTGTTAACTTTAATGAGCCTATCCGTCAGTATTTTGACAATTTATAATTAATTCCAACGGTAGCGCTATGCTTTCGACAGACACAATGTCAAAGAAAAATAATTTATGACATTTATTGCGAAAATATTGCTATACGTTTGATAGGAAAAGCTGTCAGAGAAATGCTGCACAACTGTCGCTCTTCCGACAGTTTAAGTGTCATAAATAGAAAAATTTTGACAGACCCTTCGACATTAAAGCCATATCACCGACAGGTAGATCTGTCAGAATTTGGTGCCATAACCATAGGAAATTCCATAACGAAGCCATTGTCATGCACAATTTTCCAACATGACATGGTGTCAGTAAACCGACGGGTATGTCTTCTGTCACAATTTCCAATGCAAAAATAGCGACGGACTCAAGTGTCGACATTCTAACAAATTAGCGTTGCAAATCTAACAAATGGCCGTCAGAATTTGACCTCAAATGTACTAGTGTGTACATGTATATATGTCATGTGTGTATGTCATGTACATGTATGTTATTTCATGTATGTATGTTACATATACATACATGTACATGTACAAACATGTGTGTATAAACATACACGTAATTAATTTAAATGTAATTGATTTTACTTTGAAATAATGTAGTGAAATGTGTAGACTTCATTTGAGAGTAAATAAAATATTTTAGTTACTTACATATACATACATTTATCAGACATATTATTACACATCACACATAGAAGATGCACCGATTCCCCGTGAGGAACTATTTGCATGCATTAATAGAGAAATTGAAAGGTTGCAAGATTCTATAAATAATCCGACTAGCTCTACTGTCTATAAGAACACATGTCAATCCATACTTAATAGCTCAATTACTATTAGGGATGACATTCATGGTACCACTCCATATTCCCTAGTTGTTATAGAGGCCATATTTGAGAGGAAGAGACAAGAGGTTGGCTCTGGTCTTTCTCTCAAGGAGGTATAGGATTTAGTGCCTAAAGAGACCCTGAAAAGGGAAGTTTTCCCATCTTATGCAGATGTATGGTATGTGAAGGGGTATTAGGTTACGAGGTGTCAGGATCCTACCATATCAGCATTGATATACCCACAATTTTCAGCTGCTCATGGTCTTTATCAGAATAAGGACCTGAATCCATTATACTTTGCACAACAAATTTATGCTAAGGTTTGTTTAGGGATGGTAGTTAATTACACTGATTTGTCAGCACATCTAGGATATGGGCATGGAAAACTTGCTGATAGAGATGTGTTTCATCAAGCAGATCATGAGAGGCCAGTACACAAGGCCATTATTGGTTAGAGGGCACTTGCCATAGCTCATTCATTGGGTCCTATTGCAGATGATGTCATTCGTAGAACCTAGCTATGAGGTGTGATTGATAGTGTGGGAGACATTGCAGTAGTTGTTGCATCCATATCGAACAATTAGGTTGGTCAGTACTTGATGTCTCGACAACACTCTATATCATCAGGTGGAGCATCCGCTAGCTAGGTTGCACATGACATGTATACTGCAGCAGGGATCCCTTCACAGTCCAGCTGGTGCAGGAGCACCCTTAAGGTCTACTAGAAGATCTTAACTATTTTGGCTTGTAGGTTGGTTTGTCCAACCATCCATAAATAAGGACTAAGTATAAAGTCCCTAGTGTGTGTTTGAGGTGTGGTTTAGGTTTGAAGAGATTAGGGTTGTGTTGTTTGAGTCTAGTTGATTCTAGGAGTCTAAGGCCTAGAAGTCAACTCAAAAGTCAACGAGTTGACCAAAGTCCCAAATTGGGAAGATTTTTAATTTTTTTTTAATTTCTAACCATTTCAGGTCAATTGGTAAAGTTTGAAACCAATTAGGACACTCAAAATGGAAAAGTTGCAATTTTGACAAAAGTTGTCAAAGTTGTCATGACAACATTTCCTAGATTTTAGGAATCGGCCATTAGAGTCCCCAAATCCTGACCAAATGGTCCATATAGATGGGATAGGAGTATATAAGGTTAATCCAACCCTAATTTTCTATTTAGATTTCATTTTGTACGGATTGATCAGTAGGAAGGATCAATTTACAGTGTGTTTTTGTGACAGAGGCATCATCCATCACTTTATTGGATTGAATGGACTAAATAAATGATGATATAGTGTTTGAAATGTAATTTACAAGATTTATGTGGGGGTAGTTTAGTATTTTAGTCTTTCTGGTTAACTTTTGTTACTTAATTTGTGTTATGCAAGTTCACTGGCGAGTTTTGGTCCAGTCATGTAAAAATTTGGTTTTCTTGGAGTTCCTGTGGTTCAAACTCCATGACCGCTTGGAACCCATCAGAGCCTTGTATATACTCTATAAATATGTCTATTGGAGTGTGTGTGTGTGAAGGGGAAGTCCAAGAACAACAAGGCCCTAGGCGAGTGATGAGCATTCTGGCTAGGGTAACTGGAAGCAACAGTAGCAATGGTGATTGCAGAGTGATTGGTTTGAGACAATAAAGGTTGGGGAAGTGAGGAGGAATTTATTTTAGACCTTCTTATGGAAGGGGAAGATCAGAGGAGTCCAACTGAGAAAAGAAAGAAGTTCACATTACCAAACCAGGCTACATGTCTCCAAAACCCTTATTTTTAGGGGTTTTGTAGAAATCTACTATACGGACACCATTAGGGTTTGAGACCTTGTGAATCCTCAAGGGAAGAAAAAAAAAAAAAATAAAGTCCAATTGGATTTTTGGGTTTGTTAAGGGTTTGTGGGAGCAAGAACACATTTTCAGTGTTTTGGAGGCCTAATAGGCCTAAAAGGGCTATAAGGGCCAAATAGTGGATTTTCGGTCTCGTTTGAAAATTGGTTGAAAGGATCACCAAATTGTATCCATAGGAGTGTGAATAGGCATAATGGGAGTTATAATCCTAACCCTAGGTATTTGACACCATTTGAGTGTTTAGAGGCTTGTGAATCCATGCTTGCAAGGAAGTGAAGAAAGAGTGAGAAGGGGAAGTTTGTAGTTCGTGAGAAGTTCCTAGGAGGTTAGGGGATTAGGAAAGAATCCTCTAAATAGGGTAGAGAGTGAGAGACCCTAAGAGAGACCATTGAAGTTCTGGTAGAGAGCTAGAAGCTCTAGGAGAGGAACCTACTCATCACCAGCCTAGACAGACATACAAGAGAGACGATATGGGTCACATTGTCTAGTTTGGCTAAGGATCTGTTGGATGCTTATGAATTTATAGCAACAGAGCATGATATCCCCATATTGAGTGTTAGAGCTTGTGTGGGTATTGTTAGATACACCTAACCACATCATTCTCACCTAGACCTTGGCCATAGTGGAAGTGCTCGTGAGGATCCATCTTGTTAGTTCCTTTTCTTGCTGATATAAAAATACTCTCAAAGAGCTTTCTATATTTATCCTAGGCACTGACCACACAAGATATAGAATGATAGGAATAAGCTTTTAAACCTCCTACACTTTGAGCTCCATAAACTTGGGCGGGATTACCCTTCTAACTCAGAACAATCAAATCACTAAATTATTCCAGTAGAATATGAATGGAATTATAGGAGTTGATCACTATAACATTTATTGGAACATATCAAACCATGAGTAAAGATAAATTTTAATAGTGATATTCACCTAATTCAATGGAGGACAGACCAATGCTTAATCCTAGCACATGGAGTCAGTGTTGCATAGCTTTAACCTTCTTACTCATGAACATAAATTTAAGACAACTATAGGATCTGACATAAACACAGACATACCTTATATGTCTATCCTCACACATATAACAAATTAATTCATCAAAATCATTATAAAAACTGAATCCCACTAAAAATACTCCTAAAGAAATTTTATTCTTTCCTTGAAAGAACCCTAAAATTATTTCAAAATTTGCATTCATGATCAAAATTGCTATTACAGTCAACAATATTTTAAATCCCAAAAACACCTATAAGTCTTGAACCAAAGTTTGTATATTAAACTTATACATCCCAATGAAAAATGGCTATCTCTTTCCTAGTAGTCTTGGAATCCTTTTACAACTTAGGATGCAACAAGCTACGGACTCACTTGGAAATATTTAAAAAATCTTTTTTAACAAAAAAATTGCAGTTAACATAAAAACAAAAATTGCAACTGAACACAGGTGGCAAAAGTTGGCGAAGTCTGAATAAGGTTTGTTGATGTAGTTTGATAGTATCATCTTCATCCTTTTAGCTTCGCTTCCCACCTGTTTACCCCTTTGGTGGTGGGCCAATCAAAATTCTTTACCTGTTCCAATTTGGCAACAGCCTCTGTTCACCTGGCGCCAACGGTTGATCTGGCCTATGAAACAAATTTTTCCATATCTCTCTCAACCTTGAAGAGGTTGTCAATCAGTTCATTGTAGTATTGAGCATTTGCATCCTTTTCTAGGTGTTTCTTCATCTCCTCATCTATGAATATCCCATCAAATCCATTTGTTCAATTAGATTGTGGCACCAGGATGCCAGCTTCATCATATATTTTTGGGATCAAGGGAGGGCACTGGTCACCAAATAGTTGCAATTTACCACTTATCAAGTCAGCTTTTCCATTAAGGAAACCATATGTATTATTTACCTCATTTATCATTTCAATGGTATCTGTGATTTTTTTAGGAAAATCATCACTGTATAACATGGTTGTTTCTAGTTTATCCATTAGCCTATCCCTTCCTGACCAAGTCTTGAATGTGGGCTCTAAGAATGTCATGGCTTCAAAACTACCTGTGATGCTTCTTGCAATGAGCCATATAGTGTATACACTATGTCAGTCTTCTACTTCAAAACATCAATTCGATGTTGAAGTATGGGCAATATGATGGACATGACATTTATGCTCTGTCCCTGTGACAATTATTTGGTCTGGCCTTCTGCCATTGCTGAATCTTCTTTTGCCTCTGTGGCAGCATCTATTTCAATTTTTGACACTTCTTGAGGAATTGGAGTCTTTTCTCTTTTACTCTCCACTAATTCCTCTTTCAACTCAGCAATCTCTTCTTCCAATGTGTGGCTAAGAACCACAACCTCTTCATGCTTTTTGCTAAGTCCATCATCTAACCAAAAGTTGTTTCATATCTCTTTGATAAATCATCAACCTTCGCCAAGTTCATGAATGATACCTAAGTTGTCAGTTGAGCCATTTTTGTATCAAATCCTAATCCTTTCAGAACTTCATCCATCTCAAACTCTACTTTCAACAGGGGATCTTCTTGTCTCCTAATCTGATCGATGATAAATGTGGACTGTAAGTCCCAACCAGGCATCAACATTACTCCACTATTTTGTACCAACAATCTAGCCTGCTCCACAGTGATTAGTTCACTCTCAAGATCATAGTCCTAGATTGTCTTTAAAAGTTCCTCATTTTTATCTGCATTTTCTTCACCTGTGGTTAATCCTTGCTTCAATTCCTTTTTTTTCAGCTTGATCAGAAAAGTCTTGAACTCTTCAGACTTTATGAATTCATCATCTTTCATGAATTCATTGGCTATCATGACTCTCTCATCATCCTTTTCAAATAAAACCATTTGGTTATCCCCTTGGCCTTCAGCTTGAGGCTCTTTTTTCAATTGTCTTTTTAGCCTTCTAAAATATTTTCCATGTTCATTAATCATAGACTTGGTCATACTTTTCCTATCCTCAATCAGCTTGTGTTCTTTCTTTTGCTTTTTCCTGGGTGGTTCTCTAGCAGAGGTAGCTTCCTCACCGGCCTCTTCTTCTTCTTGATGCTCTTCCTCTTGTTTTTCTTAATGTTCAGGGTCATGAAATGCAATAGGAATTGGGGACCCTTGAGACTGTGCATCCTTAGCACTAAACTATGGTACCTATGCCATTAAAGTGTCATAGGATTTAAGTATTTCCTCTATTCTTTGTAAGTATGGGAAATCCAGGGAAAAACCAGAGAAAGTATTGTCTGACTCTTTCCATTCAGATTATTCCCTAAGGAGATCATTCCATTTCCTTCTCCTCTCCTAGACTTCATGCTTATTTAATTTATTCCTCACAACATCTTCATCATCTAGTGGCTCATGATCTCTAATCTTTTTCCAAGGAGTCATTCTTTTCAGGGTTGTTTGTATAAATTGTTCTGGATCACAGAACCTGGCAACTGCCGTAAACATTCTATATTGTTTCAAGAAGTCATTAATTTGGTCAAAAACTCTTTTCCCAATGGAGAAGTCACAACCTACCCATAATCTAGGGATGAAAGTACCCTTCCTATGTCCCTCTAAATTTTTTTTAACAACCCAAGTGAATTTCCAAATAAATTCCAACAATGCAATCCTAGGATGAACAAATTTGGGGAGGATGTGAGGTGGCTATGTATAGCCATACACTCTGATGATAGTAATGTAATCAAAGAAGAAAAAGTCACCCCAATTGTGAGTGATAGGCTAGTTTGGAATAAATTTCCAAGGTCTCAAAACTTTTCTAACCTCAAATGGAAGTCTATGCCTATTTGTTCCCAATAAATCAAAAATTGGATCCACAATCCAATTACTAAAGAATACAAAAGATGAGTTGACGGATGAACTTGTTGGAAAGTGACAATGCAAGAAATTGTTATTTTGTCATTGTTGTCAAACCTTAACTGGTGAGACTATTGTTATCTATTTGAGTACCATATCTACTATTGATGAAGAAGATTTAACAAGAAGACCAAGTGAATGGTTGAGTTAAGGCAATTAAAAGGGTACTTGATCAGTTGGCACTCTGGCAAAGTAATTAGTTGTTTAACTTTCAAAGACAATTTTTCTGGCTGTTCTGTGCCGAGAAAAGTTTTACTTGTGTTGTGAAAAGTTTCTTGTGCCAAGAAAAATTGCTTGTGCCGAGCAAAGTTGTTTGTGACGAGAAAAGTTGTTCAATGCCGAGCAGTAGTGAAATTGCCGAGTGGAAACAGTGATGTTGGCCGACTTACAGTAATTGAATTAATGATGATATTTGAGATCTCTAGCCAACTTAGTTTATTTTATTGGGATATGTAATGTTAATTAAAGATTGATCCATGTCATTTAATGTATGGGTAACCGTAATTAATGCACGGTTTCAAGATTTAATTAGGGACCACTTTGGAGAAGTAAATTTAGTTAAGCGCGCTCGAGCTGGAGTAGTACTGGGATGGGTGACCTCCCGGGAAGTCCCGGTGCTTCACCTCTGTGAGCATCACCTAGATCCAATGAGTGCTAAGTGTTCCATTCATTCTCATGAGA
>MU226837.1:336586-351621 GCA_018584345.1 Thuja plicata | reverse complement strand
TATATATATATAAAGGGCAAAGGTCTATACCTTATAGCTTATAAAAAATGTGAGAGTGTGAAGACTTCATGTCTTCCATCATCTTCTCCCATTGTTCCTCCAAGTTCTATAGAGCCATGTGCTGGAGTGTGATCTTGGAATGCATATCGTAGATGTTGTGTGATACAAACATCTTGAGGGTGGCTATCACTTGCCTAGCTGAACTGATATGTTGTTGAAGCAATGTTAGATTTGGTAGAAGTTGAGCTTGGAGCTCGGTGACTTCTTCCCTGAATAGTGTTTCTGCTTCCCACAGTTCCTATCATAACCGTTTGATCTCAATAATATTTTCGTAATGCAACCTAATTGCATTGTCTCTGGTGGTTAAGTTGTTAGCACTATTATCTAGATCAGAATCTAACTTTGTTATGTTTTCACTATGCTATTTAGTGAAATTTTTCGATGTGCTTAGTTGTTGAATCAAGGAAATAGCTTCAGTGATTATTGGATCTAATTCATTAATGAATTCTGAAAGCTTTACCTTGTTAACTACCACTTCTTGGCTGATGTTCTCAATAAGTTTCTGTTGGTACTTCTTCTCTACTCTCTCTTCAATTGCCTTTTCTGCATCAATGTTCTGTGTTGTAATAGCTTCGGTGAGAGTAGCTAGTTGATCAAGTATTGGCTTATTTTGATCAACATAAACATTAGGTACAATTTGGTGCAATATGTCCCTTGTTGTTTCCAGCACCATGGAGTCTTGGTTTCATTTCCTCATCTTTTCTAGTAATGCCTTCCTTTGGCATATTTCACTGTATTCTTTCAATGCTACATAATCAAGTGTAGTTGGGTCACATTTTGGTATCTCAATGATTTCATCTAAAGTGACTTCTAACTTATTCTTCTTGGATTTGTTCTTCTTTTTTTGAGTTGCACTTGAATGTAGTACCATTTCTAGTTTCTCAAATTTGTCTGTTGTGCTTAATGAAGTGATTTTTGGTGCTTATTTTTGCTGCTTTGTTTCGGTGTCAGCTTGTCAATTTTCTGTAGATCTCTCCGCATTAACCTTTACATTGTTGGTGGAAAATTTTTTGGTATCCTTATGAGTGCCTTCTTTGGGTTTATCTCCTTCATTGGTGTCTTTATGCACTTCATTTGTCTTCGTTTGTGCTTCCTTCTCGGTTGTGTCTCCATCTGTTTGATTTGTATCTCCTCCTGTAACCTTGTTAGTTTTGGTCACAATGTGAATTTCTCCAATGTCCTTCTAATGATTGGTGTTATCTCTCTTTTCTTCATCCCCTACATCCTTGGGAATGCTTGACTCTTTGTCAGGTGATTTGTGTGTTTCTTGTAGAATATTGATGGCTTATATCAATATTGGCATGTTGCTTGGTATGTTCACCTGTGCATTACCAAATGTTGTGTACTACTCATTGGTTGTGTCATTTGTAACATTTACATCTTCATCTTTCTTTACTTCTTCTGCTGGATCATCAGTAATGTCAATGATTGTGTTATCCACAATGTTTTCCTTTGTGGTGTCTGGCCATGCCTCATCTGCAACATCCATATTTTTTTTTCCGGTTGTGTCTTGTTCTTCCTTGTCTAATTCAACTGATGTGTCATCTTCTGCATCTTTGATTAATATATGTTCTTGAGTTTCCTTATTAACATCTTTTTGTTGTAGGTCTTTCTCGGGGATAGCTTCCTCAATATATCTATTGAGTATTTAACTCCATTTCTTGTGGCTTTCTTGTTCAAGCTCTATAAGCCTCCTTTCAAGAAATATTTAGGCTCTCAACTTGGGTGAGAACTCCTTTTTATGGTTCTCCATCATTTCATCTATTTCTTCCTTCTTGGATTCAGAAGGCATGAGAGTAACAAGTAATCTTTCCCTTATCTCCTTTTTCATTCTTTAAGGAAAATGTCCATCTAACATATGGTCTATCCAAGAGTTCCCTTGGTACATTATTAACTTCAAATTGAATTGGTACATACTTGAATTTATATATATTTGCAATGATGGCATCTTCAACTTTGTTATGATCTTCTAGATCCATTTTCAACCATCTTCTAATCTTAGAATCTGTGATAGATCCTTAATTTGCAATAGATTTACATACCTCATCAATGCTTTCTGGATCCTTGATCTTATCTACCTCTACACCTTCATCTTTCTTGGTGTCCTCAATGTCTTCTCTAGTTCTAATGAGCCTCCTTATTCTTTTGTTTGGCCCTCTTTTCGGTGTGGCTAATTTCCTTTTGTATGTTCTAACTTTTCCTTTCTTCAAAGGTGAAGGACTCGAATCATTGGTTGTTTGGCTTCATATTCTTGAACCAGTTGTGGTTCTTGGCTTCTTGTTTGGTGGAGGAGGTGGTTAATCTAACTCTGTGGCCTTGGAGTCATTCTTTTCTTCAGCTTCACTGATAGGTAGGTTTCCTTTGGTCACTTCCTCCTTTTTAGCTTCTTCTTCCTATTCAGTTTCTTCCTCTGTTGCCGATAGTATTTTCTTGAGGTTCTTGACCATTTTGTCCTTTTTCCTAACAATTTTCTTTACAACCAGGCCAGATTTGATTCTTGATTTGGCCTCCTCATAAGTTCCAAAATTAGGTTGTTTCTTATCTAATGGTTCATTTATCAATGCATCGATTGCTTTAGATGCTTGATCAATATTTATCTCATATTCTAATGGTTGTAGCCATGTTATCCTTGGTACAATAGGCTTGATATAAGTGTGGCCTATATCAACCATGAAACATATTTCATCTTTGAATTTCTCAATAAGTTGCTTAGGGATCCTTACCCTCTTTTACATTCGGTCTTTGAATACAGCAAAGTATTCATCCATGAATATTTCAAAATTTTCTCCTAGTGAGGTTATGTGTTCACTAATCTACATGGTGACTAGATTTGTGGTGTCCCATTTGACATCTCCTATTGATGAAAATGTTTCTTGAAAGTAAAATAAAATGCACATGATAAGAGATCCAAACTTACATGTATTTGTCTTTGCATTCCTTATATTCTTCAAATTCTCTTCTAACTGGTTCAGTAGAAGTTTGGATAAATCGAATTGAGTTCCCTTCTACACAATCTTGTATGTTGTGTCTACTACACTAGATTCTATGATGTTCATCATGCTGGCTTGAAAAATTTTGTAGCCTAGGACACATGCTCTGAATTTCATCTCATCATCAGTAATAGTGGATACCTTCAATCCTCTGCCATCCCTTTTGGCTCTTGTGTTCTTTTCAATCTCAGCCTTTTGTGGGTGCTTTAATGCTTTTACATTTTTTGGTTAGAGGGTAACCAGTGACTACATGGATGACATCTCAGGTTATCATCTTCGGTTCATCCAGCCATAATTTTTTATTGTGGATTCAGCTTAGTACTAACCGAATCCATTTGGTTTTGAAAAAATTTAGGAATAATAGGGCATTAGTGAGCCCTTTCAATTCTATGTGTTTATGCTCATCTTTTAATGTTCCATATTCATTTCATAACTTCTTATAAGCTCGTTCTACCTCCGAGTCGCCGATTTCTCCAATCTTGTAGTGGATGTATGCTCGCATGTCTTTGACGAGAAAAACCCTAGTTGGTATTCACGAGAATGCTCTAGCATCTTCGGGTTGTGAAGAAACCTCAGGGTGAATCTTGTAGTGTGGTTCTTCACATGCATAATTCTTGATGAGTTTGATCTCATCCTTCTTGGTGTTCTTCAATTTGGTGGTTTTTGAAGTTGTGGCAATTTTTTAGATTTAGGGCTTTCTGAGAAATGTGCAAAATAGATTTTTCATTTGTTGTAGAACTTACTGTTTACACCAATAGTGATTTTTGATATGTTTGGAGTGCTCTATGTTGAGTTGTAGTTTCTCTGTGATCCTAATTTTGTTCGCACAAAATTATCTCTTGTCGCTCTGCTCTAGTTGTGGTGAACAATGAGACCCTTCTGTCGTCTTTTTATAACTATTTTCCCTAAAAGTGAGTCATCAATGCTTACCTACTACTCGATATGTGAAGATGGAGTTTGTCGGTTAAGAAATTAACTTCCCTTTTCAGTGTTAATACGATGTTTTGGGGTAGTCATTATACCTCTTTCTTTTACCAACAGGTTTCGGTGTTGCAAAAAACTTGTTCACTATGCTTGGTTACTGACAAGTCTCGGTTTACACTAGCAATTTTGCTTTCTCATGTTAACCGATGATTCTCGGTAAGTGTAGGCAATTTTAAATTTGAGTGTACCGATGGATTTCAGTATGTATTACCCGATAGCATAGTTATCATGAATTTAACAAGTAATACCATGATGCATCTTTACTTATGCTAATTTGGCATTTTATCAACATATTATGGAACTTATGTAAAATGATAACTTGGGGTAATGAAGTTCCATACTTACTTGTTCTTCTTAGGTGAGGGTGGTGATGTCACCAGATCCATTAGATGGGGTGTCACCATTTGAATTGCTTGGTCCAGCTTCATCATTGTTTGAAGCTTTTATCCACATTTTGTTTCTTGCACTCTAGATGTCTTTGATGGTATTTCCATTGGGATATGAGTTGTTCTCTGTCATTTAGTGTCTGTATTCTTTCTTGAGATGACCAACTTTATGACAATGTAAGCATGCATTCTGGGGTTAGTCTAGCCTCTAGACTTTCTAGTCCATTTTCTCATACAGTTCGCAACAATGTGACTAAATCTTCCACATGTTGTACAATTTGTCCAAGTTCTGTAATCCCATACATATTGGTTACCAACTCTTTTGGGTTGATAGGGAGTTTCTTGACCTTTAGGCTTCCATGCTTGCCTTTTATTTTTCCATCTTTGAAGAGTTGTGTGCCCATTCATTTTGCAAGTAGGACAATATTTGTCCATGTAGGTTTCCTTCTTGGGTTGTTTTATCTAAGATTTACATTCACATGCTTTATGTCCTTTCTTGTTACATTTATAACAGAATCCTATGAATGAAGATGTAGATTTAGGAATACCTTTCATTTTTCCTCTGCATATATTTTATGTGTGGCCTTGATTTCCATATTGATTGCATGTCAGCTTTCTTGGTCTTGTATTTGCATAGACATTCTTTGGATCAGCTTGATTTTATGATTCTCCATTCTCCGTAAAACCTAGACCGGTGTTGTTGTTGACTCTTCATTGTCCTTCAAGAAAATCATCCATTATTTTTATTGCTTTCTTCAACTTTCTTGATAATTTCATTATGTTGCTGCTGAATTCTTATTTCATGTTTCAACTTTTCATTCTCATCCCTTAGCTCACCGATAGCTTCTATTCTTTCAATAAGTTCAACATTTATTTTGTTTGCCTCTTGACTCATAAGAATAATCTAATTTGTAATCTCATGGTGATGCTCTATAAGTCTTTGTATTTTAGACTCTTTCTCTTGTAGCTTTTCTACAATATTTCTTCTATCATCAATAGCTAGTGTTCTTTCTTTCTCATCTTGTCTAGCACTATTCATGACATCAATCATTCTTACCATCTGTCTCTTGACCGATTTGAAGATATTTTACTTGTCCAGCCAGATGTTGATTGATTTTAGTTAGGCTTGTGATGCTTTCTTCTAATGTTTCTGATGCTTTTCTTGTATTTGATCCTGAAGACTCAAAGAAATCTGGTATCTCTTCCTCATGATAATCTTTCTCATTACAGAAAGATACCATAATCTTTCTTTCATCTAACAAGTGTCTCATATTGATTCTAGCTTCTTTATACTACTCATAGAACATCTAAATTTCTAGCTTCTTATTTTTAATATTTTTGTCAAGTCTATACTTCTCCATTGTATGATCTTTTCTCTTAATCCTTTAAGCTTTTCCAAATAAGAGACTTAGCTCTGATACCAATTGTTGGAATTAATGGGAAGTGTGTACTAAGAAGGGAGGGGTGAATCAATACCTCTAAAAATTTTATATCGTTTAATAAATTAACCTTTAGGTTGTCAAATGTATATCTAGCCAACTTTTCTATACTATCTTGATGTGAGTTATATCAATTCATAAACTTAACATACATGTGAAAATTCATATAAACATTCATGAAAGTAATTTACACATAACACAAGATATGATATCGTAGAAAACTTCTGTTAGGAATTAAAAACTATAGTGGGGATGGTACCCACAAATCTTCACTATCTACAGATTGGAAGGGGTCGGTTAAGGCCTATAATTTGATCACTTCTAACAATCTAACCAGTTAAGAGTATCTATGGAGACCTGTTAAATTCTACTCAGTTAATAGCTTTAGCAACACTATTGAGTGTGCACTCGGTTAAGAGATTTATAGTCGGACTATTAAATCCACCTTCCTTGAAAGGATTTTTACACTTTTCTTCACTTGTTAGAATGATATAAAATTATAATTTGACCTGGTATATGCAATCTCCTATTTCTGATACAGATCTATTTAAGTTTACATATAAAGATATATCACCTGATGTGATTGAATAATACCTCTGATTCTCGGTAGCCTATGTTCTTGGTTCTTGGTTCTTCATAACCAAATTCACCCTTTTATGTTATGGTTCTTGAAACTTTCAATCTAATCCATAGATGTGCTTGTAGGATTCACTCATCCTCTCTTCTATATTCACACATGTATAATGAATGATTGCATCATCTATTTATAAGATGGATTGACTTCATCAAGTTTCACAAAAAACAATGTTATCTCTAAGATCAGGTTTACAACTTTACCTTGATCTCCTAGTCTATGTGTTTTAAATTAGTTAGACTGATTAAAACACTTATATTCATGTTTCTTGACCATAAAGAAATGGTTTTTTAAAAAAATCAAGACTATAAATAGAACATGACTATTTTATCTGACGTTGAATCAGATCCACTTTTTGCGGGCTGCAACTGACTTTCAGTTTCTGACGGTCGTTTATGCTATGAAATTAGTTGACTGTCTTTCAGGTTCCTTGCTTGAAGTGTTCTCTTAGTTTTCTCTTTAACTGTCTCTCAGGTTGCAATATATCTTGCACGTTGGATTTTTCTGTTGGGTTCCCCATTCTCCTTTCCACTTTGCAATTTTGGGTTACACACAAAGTTGTGTCATTAGTTTTCTTTGTACTTAGCCATTTTCGGTGATCTCTTGTATCTATATTTTTGGTTTTCTCTTTTTCCTATTTTTTGGTGTATGCTTACCAAAAGTGTTGTTAGTATAGTAATGGAAAATTAATGTCATCAGTCATGTCACTGGATGAAGAGATAGGATAGTGGCAATTACAAGATGACTATACTGATAAACCTTGTTGTTAGTTTGATAATCAATAAAATGAACCCTTTGTTTTAACATTTTTATTTTCTTCAAATATGTTCCTTGCACAACAACTAAACCTGCACATACAAGTTCAACAAAATATATAGATAGATGTGAAATTAACCATATAACTACACATAATTACATCACAAGTTAAACCTCAATTATAATAAATTAAACACAAACATGTACACTACTAACCTATTGGAAACATAATTTCATCGCTTGTTTCATTATTTGTTAGCTTCATCCTCTCCTTGGTGCAATGTAATAAATAGTAACTAACATATTCCACATTTCCAAGCTCTGCTATTACTGCAAAAATATGTCTTGCAAAATAAAAAATTTCAATTTGAGGTCTCTAAATATAAATTAAACATCTAAGTTTGTATATATGCCTTAGAGTGGATCTAAGTTGAATAGTAAATAAGAACATGTGTACATGCGAGTGCTAAAATTACATGGACATGTACCAATTTTGATCAAGTCTGAAATATAGTCATAATCAATTGAAATCAATGAAATTTCGTTAAAGCTTTCATCCTCAATAAAATCATTTATATTAGTAACATCTAATGGAACCAAATTCCATTCACTAACATATCCACATTTTTGGTTGATACATTCACCATAATTTTGAGAAATGCAGTCATAACAAAAGCATGAGTAATCTCTAGTGTACAATGACCACATATTACTATATGTACTCATAATTGAATGCAAAGATCTTATTTTTTCTACCCTCTTGCATCCATTGATTGATCTTTGATCAACACCTGAACAAGACACATGTACATGTAAAAATTTAAGACAAGATCTATCATATATATACATGTTCTTCAATTATTCAATTGAAATAAATTTAAAGTACATACACAAATTTAAACTTCAAAACAAGTGATGTTTCATTTATACCTGATATATCCCAGAATACTCTGAATGGTATGACTCGATCCAAACGTGATGTTGTGTGATCCTGAGTTGGAACCACAAAATGCATCTTGTACCACTCAAATATATCATGAGCATTATTTATATGATATCCCTGATAGTCCAACTGATACTTTCTTAAAGCACATTTGATATAGGCTCCTGCACCATCATGCTCTCCCTTTCAATGTCCACTCTCAGAGAAACTCCAAAGATGTGGTATCTTTTGGTATCGATGATATCTACATAGTGCATAAAATGGCCTTGCTGATTTAAACTATGATGTACATCCATCTGACAAAACAAAATTCTTTTCAATTTTGATGCCTTTGTTTCCCTAATATCCAAAAAATGTGTTAAAGCAATGCTCAAAAAAATGTATGTCATGGTATTTATCATCAGTAAAGTAAAAGTGATATTCTTTCTTTATGACCCGTGTTTTATATGTAATTTCAAAACCATCCAAATCTAATTGTGCATGTTGATAAGAAACATGTACCATGATACTGAACTGCTCTGTATAGTATTATTCTACTTGAAGTTATTTTTGAGAAACAAAAGATTAATTTTCTGCAAAGTCAACAACCGATAAAATTGTTCCAACTGGAAAAGTTTCTCTTAGTAGTTGGAACTGTTCTACTTGCCATTTAGAAAAAAAACATGACTCATATATGGTTGTATCAATTTACAAAAATTCTCCATAAATGTTGCAATAAGTATCTCCTCCTCTACATATTCCAACCTTGTTGACTCTTTCCCAACTTTCATTTCAGACTTTATGTACTTGTAACTTTTACATTTTACCATCCTCGTCATGTTGGTATCTTCAACTCTCAAAGGAAATTTAGCCAAATCCCCGCATGTTTGACAAGTTCCTCTTATGCAATCTATTTCAGGTATTTCATGATCAATTGATTTGTTACATAAGATTGATGCTATGAATTGACTTGGACATTTCAGAAAATCATTTTGATATCCATCACTTTCTTCTATCATCTTTCTAAGCCCTTGGTATTAGAGATCAAATTCAACATGATATTGACAACAACAAGTTTCAAAAGATTTATTTATCTTTACAAAATATGTCTTTAATCTTTCAAACATTGTTTGTCCAATCTCCATGTCACGATTTGAATTACAAAATGAGACATACAATTCATGTTGTGTGTTGTCCAACCAATATTTTTTGTTATGCAAATATTCCTTAGGCCTAGTCCTCTTCTTGATAAAATCTCTTGTATTTGGTGAAGGACAAGTATGATCAGTCCAAAATGTCGTAACCAAGTTCCTAACGGTTTCATTAATCCTATCAGAGTGTAAGGCTATACACATTAGTGCCCAATTACCTTTCAATGTAGTATCATCCAAATTGATTCTCTTTTTCAAATAATGTCCTAGTGTCTTTCTACTGTACCCGATATGAGATGAAAGTGAAGAAATTTGTCTTTTTTGGGACATATTTTAATTTAAAATAGATGTCAGTATCACTTTTCTTGAAATGGACTTATCTACAAATCTAGTTGTTTTCCCAATGGACTGCAAACCTTCCTTAACACTTTCAAAAATAATTTTTTGTACGTTAGATGATTTTGTCCTTTTCAACCTTGCATCTACATCCAAAAAATTTAATGGCTCTTTTAACTCATCTTTAAGAAGTGTAATTAATAATAATTGGGTTTTTTCAAGGGTATCAAGATTCTCAAATTGTGCAATTATTTCCTTACACTTTTTATTCAATGCCCTCTTTGTAGCATTTATGGGTTATTTAGCATAATCTCTCAATTTTTTCACATCCATTTCAATTAAATGATCTATGCGTTTACTATTAATTTTTCTCTTCAACTGTTGGGCTAGAATAGCATTCTCATTTGTTGCTTTTACTTGGGCTGCAAATAAATTTAAAAAATTCTCTTAATAGCTCATCTTAACTTGGGACAGACCCAAATTGCATAATTAACCACAAAGAGACTAAATTGAGACAGAGAGAGAGAGAGAGAGATGTGTGTACTTGTTTGGGATTCTATAGGTTTTACTTATTGAGCTTGTTGACCTTGTAATTGTTGGAGAGAGAGAGAGAGGGAGAGAGAGAGAGAGAGAGATGTGTACTTATTTGGGATTCTATAGGTTGTACTTATTGAGCTTGTTGACCTTGCAATTGTTGGAAAGATGGTTTGGAAAGCTACATTGGAAAAAATTGTTGTTTTGTCATTGATGTCAAACCTCAACTGGTGAGACTATTGCTATCTTTTTGAGTACCATATCTATTTATTGATGAAGAAGATTTGAAGAAAAGGATAACAAGAAGACCATGGGAAACAGTTGAGTTATGGGTAAATACAAGGGTACTTGATCATTTGGCACATTCGCAAAGTGATATGTTGTTTATCTTTCACTGACAGTTCACTGAGAAGTTGATGTCAAGAAATGAAAAGTTGATGCCAAGCGAAGCCAGTCATGGTCGAGCACCAGTGAAATGCCAAGGAATATAGAGGCAACTAGTGGAAGAACAAAGTGTTGGCCAAGCAACAATATTTTGGTAATTGATGAGATTTGAGATCTCTGGCTGACATAAGTGAATTTATTGGAATATGTGAAGTTTATTATGGATAGTTAATTTTGGTCCACATTGATTAAATGCATGGGAAACCATTATTAACACATGGACTCAAGATTTAGTTGGTGATTGTATTGGAGAAATAAATTAAATGTAATGATGGAAAGATCCGTTGGATCTGACCTAACCTAAGATCTACGATCTTGATTAAGAGGCAAAAGATTTGTCTGACCTAGATGAAGAGGTATATGATAACCTCAAGGGGTTATTCATGGGGAGAGCTATATATGCAGAGTATGCAAGAGGATTGCATGGTTAATTGATTGACTAGAATTATCTAGCAAAGAAGGCTGAGGAAAGTAGAGAGAGATTTCTTGATGGATTTCCATGTAGATCTAAAGATTGAAATGAGAATGGAGGCCATTCAGTAAATTAGCATTAGAGCTAAATTGGATCTGGATTGACAAAGTAAGTTGCATGAATTAGATCACACCTACTGATTAATTTCTAACCATTGTATCAGTCAAAATCCTTTACCCAAGTTGACCTAACAGTCATTATGTAAATCCTCTAAACAAGGTGACATTCAGATTGGAATGTTCTAAGTCCTCGAACAAGGGCATTCCTAATAGGGTGATTAAATCCTTCAACCAGGTCACATTTGACAGTGTCTATTGTAACCTTTAAAAGGGTTGGCTCCTAACAGAGCTCACTTCAGAAGAGTGAAATTTTTGTATTGTTGGTTAACAGTTTGTCCTCCTGTTAGATTTGTAATCTCTTACTCTTTAGCACCCAAGGTGAGAGAACAAAAGGATGTCACCAACAAATGGGTCAGTGCATGTTATCTATCACTTCCCTCTAAATTGACAGGTATAGCTCCCTAATTGTGTTTGATATGCAATGAATATGTCTTTCTATTGATCATCAGGTCATCTCTTGTGTGATTTAACCAAATTGCTTGTAGACACAAACAATTCAGGCAAGGATAATGTGAAGATAATCTACAACCTTCAATAGAATGCTAATTATATATCATCAGGAAGACTACCTTCTAACTAAACCTATCTATTCTAAGAATGCATATTCTACTAATGAGAACAGAAGCAGAATCATATATAGACAGCAAATAGAATTGCTTAGACTGCAACTACTAAACATGAAATGGAATTCAAGCAGAAATTACAGCTCCATATACAATTGTACTTTCCATTTAGATGTAATCTAAATAACAAGGTGAATAGGAGAAGAATCATACATGAAGGCTAAATAGAATTAATTTCACTACAATCACATACATGAAATGGAATCCGGCAGATAATTGTAGCTTTATATATAATTATCCTGTCTATTCACATGCAGATATGAACTAAAATGGAACAACAAACAAGGAATAAAGCTTCTATAAATGGAATTACTTCTGCTTCAATAACTAGTTTTCCCTCCCTTACATTGATTTCCTTCACAGTATTTATAGAGTTTACATACAATGCTTACTGGAAATGATTCAACTTCCAGAATACAAAAAGACAGGGCATAAAGAGAGAACATCTCGATGATAGAATTTGAAAAGCCAATCGCTGACATGGGAATAAGAAAAGACATCATAACTGTGACACTTCAATTTGAATCCTTCATCTTCTCTTTAATGACATATGTCGAGTCAAATCCATTGGGCTTCGGGATCTTTAATGCAATTGGCGGAAAATCCCAAACTGAATGCTTCCGGCAGAAAATACCAAATCTGCTTCTCCATTGCGGAAAATTGGAAAAGAACTTCTCCATTGCGGAAAATTGGAAAAGAGCTTCTCCATTTTGGAAAATTGGAAAAGAGCTTCTCCATGCGGAAAATGGGAAAAGAGCTTCTCCTGGCAGAAATTTGCAACCTAGCTTCTCTTCACGGAAAATGAGAGTGAAGCTTCTCCTTGGTGGAAAATTGGAAAAGAGCTTCTCCATTGAGGAAAATGCATGAGGGGGTGCGAAACCCACAATATGGAGAAGCCACTACCTATCTTTTTGCATGTCATTTTTAAGTGCGCAGGCTACTTAACTTAAAGCACATGCTTTATTTGATCTCTTAAAAAAATAACATAATATTCCTTTTTAATAAATCAGGCCCACCTTATTATAACTAAGCTTGCAAAAAATCACCTGAGAGGTGCGAAACCCGCACAGTGCAAAATTCTTCTTTGCTGCCTTTGCGGAAAATTACCTTCTTAGGTAGAATTCCGCCATGGAGAAGCTGAAATCTGATTCTCTGCTTTGAGTGTTCCTTACCCAGAAAATCAAAAAATTTCTTTGAAAACCCGTTGTGGGGTCCACCATAGTGCTCTTTCTTTTCTGCCTTTGCAGAAAATTACCTTCTTAGGTAGAATTCCACCATGGAGAAGATGATTCCTGAAATCCCGCCGAGCTTGTTCTCGCTCATTTCTTAACCAAATTGCTTTCCATTTGTTGCATTAGGGTCATTGAGACTTGTAGAATTGATCCATACTAGTCTTTGATCTCTACCTGAGAAAGAACATCGATTGGAGCCCAAATATTTTCCAGGTTAGGATCTACAACCTACCCAAAATAATGAGACCTTGAAAACAACCCACCGGGATAAAACATGAAGGCAAAGGAAGGAGAACCCGGAAAATACTTCTTGTCCTAGGGAAGACTTAGACCTGGACATCAGACTGACCAGACCAACATGACATGACCATATGACTCCAATATTGCAGAAAAAATGGGTGACTGAAAGTCAGACAACAGCTGGCTCCGACTGGGGGATCATGTACTGCAAAGTGCATGAAGAATTCAGCTTCTCTGGTGAGACAAGTGCCTTATCCATTGGGTTGCGGAGTCTAGACAAAAGAAAACAACAAGAAGCTACATACATGGAGGGCGGAGGGGAGCAGGGCAAACTTGAAACAAAGCAGGAGAAAACAACAACCAACTAAGCAAGGAAAGGCTACACTAGACACACCAAAATTGGAAAGAAAACTATTTAAAAAAGGTGAGGAGGCCTCAGCAGCAGGACCAAAAGCAAAGAAAGATTCATATGTGGCCATTTAGAGGAAGAGAGAAGTATGAACCTTTCCTGAATAGAGGAAGATGCTTCACCAATTTGAAACAACATTGATAACTCCTGGCTACTCCTTCATTGTTGAACTTGAGTCCAAAAGCTATCTGTAACATGATAACCCATAGGATTTTTCCAAACAGCCATGCTTCATTATAGATCTTTGATTCATATATGCTCTCATGTACATCCTTTCTTGCATTATCAACCTTCTGTGATGGAAGAAAATATTCAACATATTCTGAATGCACCACTGGATTATAATCCAATTCATCTATTTTAGCATTATCACCTCTATTTGCCCTATTATTATCCTTAATAGAGATATCAACATTCAAATCAAGATTAACAAAATTAGAATATTGGAAATCCTCCGGAAGAGAAATATCATCATACCTTTTGCAAGTATTGTCAATAATAACTTCTGACTTCAAATCAGGGCTGAAACATGCATCTCCATTTTCCACATGTTCTGACTTCTCTTGTGAAGAAGAAAAACAATCACCAAATTTTGTACATGCTGCCGGAAAATAGTCACATGTGTTTATTTTATTACCAACAACAATAGCAGCATTAGAAGCACTATTAATAACCACTTCAGATTTCAAACCCAGGCTAAAACTGGATGATTCTTCATTACTCACAGACTCTAACAGAATTGAAACATCTTCTTCATCTTTTGCATTTGTCAAACCTTCAAGATGTTCATCTAGATTTAAGACTTCAATATCTGAATCGACTATGGAAGAGGAATCACATATAATGGGCATCATGACTTGATTAAATTTTGTTTCAAGACTGGAAAAATCTTCATTTATTTCTATGTCTTTATGCAGTACTTCATTAACATCTGATACCTCTTGTTCAGAATCTACTGTTGCATCAATTTCTTTATCAACATTTTCAGTAGGATGATTGACAGAAGATATTTTGGCCTTTTCATTCACACATCTTTGATCAAGATCATTCAGCATTGTATTATCTTCAAAACAAAATATCTCTGATATCTGATCTTTATCAGCCATAATGAAAGAGGACTCAGTACTATTATGCCCTTTAATAACATCAGAAACTTCATTTTTAAATAATCCATCATCCTTGGGATGATTTTCAAACAAACATTTTGAAATATCACCCGCATTCTTTTCATCCATTTCACAACTTTCATCAACATCATGAAAAGGAAACAAAGATACATCTTCAATTTTGCTTACCTTTTCTTG
>MU226837.1:309246-323026 GCA_018584345.1 Thuja plicata | reverse complement strand
TTAAAATATCAAGAGACTTCGCGACCGAGGGTAAAATGACTTTAGTCTCCTTATCGCTTGATCCCTATTCTTCATCTGGCGACCTCCCGACAACCACTAGCTTTCTGACAGATGTCATCTTTTCTTTTGTCCACTTTATGCTTTCTGGAAATCTGAGTAATCTATCTGATCTGGCAACATCCCGACTGAAGGAAATCACTTAACATGAAACCGTTAGTCACTGGGTCGGGACTGTTATCTCTTAACCGCCAAATAATCACAAGACCATGCGACTGAAGGAAATCCTTAACTGTTTTGACCAAGCAGATCCAGCGACAAAGCGACATGAAGAAAGCGCAAGGTTGGGAGACATTTCATTGACTTTCAAAATCTTCTTGCGATCACCTGACTGAGGGTGGGTCCCATTCATTTTAAATCTCATAACATGATGTTACAGCGACAACCCGACTGAAGAAAAATCGCTAAGTCTCGAGACACAGATGGAATATTCGATTTCTTAACGAGACTTCGCGACACAAGGTAAAAGCAAAGTCGGGAGATGTTTTAGTATATTCGTTCTGGGTTAAGCGATCAAGCGACCTGACTTAAAGCACATGCCTTAAGTGACGTGGAAAAAGTAACGAGGAAATAGAAAGACATGGCTAAGGGTTTCAAAATACATCGTTTAATACTTGGATGCTAGGGTTTTAGCAGGGTTTTGACAATTTGGCAAGGAATTAGCATGAAAACCTGAAAATTTTTAGAGAACAAGGCAAGGAACAGGGCAAAACAGCAAAAACAAGAAATATTACCAACACAAGCCAATATGAAAATCTTGGAATTGGAAAACATCAAGAATAAGATTGAATCTGAATTATCAGGAGAAAAAGGTAAGATTGATAAACTTCACATAAGTTCTAATTTAATTTAATCACAGCTTTATGCACATAAACTAAAAGGGGATACCACTGGTATGGGATACAGTACAGCTCAAATTGAGATCAATTCATCACAAGAAAGAAAGAAATCTCTAACAGAATCTTCAGCAAAAAATAAAATTGAAATTCTTGAAGAGACTAAAGGATAACCACTAAAAGGTAAGCACAAGATAGTTAACCACACTTGCTATGCCTATAACAAGCATGGACACTTGGCAAGAGATTTTAAGGATGTAATACCTTTCAATGGTTATTGTTACTAATGTAATAAGTTTGGTCATAGGGCTATTCATTGCAGGTCAAATCAAAGAAAACAGTCACAACTGAACCAAAGGAATCAGACTCAATATAATCAGAGAAATCAACCTCAAAGAAACTTGCAAAAAATTACATGTCAGATATGTAATTACAATGGACACACAGCCAAGTAGTGCAACATGATGAATAAAAACATCATACCTCCTATCATTTGTCACTCAAGTGGAAAAGTTGGACACATCTCAAGGTTTTGCATATCAAAAGGACAAGAGAACCCTAAGAAGTCTTTGTTTGAAGAATCAGGAGAAGTTAAGTTTGTGGAAGCTAAAGCTAACTCAGATAAAATATGGGTTGAAGTAAAGAAGGATAATGAAGAAAACAAGGTAGTAGATGCATCCTCAGTGGACACACCTTCTACTTATGAATAGTTGACCTTCATGGTCTTAGGGGGAGATATTCTAGCTCTAAACCCCTGTGTGGATGGTATTCTCACCTCTAAGTATGTGCCTTTAGATTCATGTCAATGATAACAAAAGAAATAAGTATTCATTCACGCATTGTCTATAATGAATTCTGAACAAAGTTTGAAACTTTTTGTGAAAACTGCGTATGGTAGCAAGCATTAAATGTAGCAACCTTTATAAAAATCAGAAAACATTTGATCATCTTCGCATTTGCATTTGAGATCACATAATTTGGAGACCACAGGAGCACTGATCATCAAAGCACTAAAAGATAATAGATTTGGTGGTTAAGTGAACAAATAGAAGTTGGATCAGAACCCTAGCAATCACATCATTTTGATTTTCCGTGAAACCCTATTTATCCAAGCAACAAGTAAGTATGACCACTCCAGTTGTATTCGACATCACTGAAAAGAAAATATTTTTGTTTAAAAGGCATCCCTTCAAGTCCATACTAGATGATGTAGAGGGAGCATTTTCTAAGACTCCACTAGGAGTTGTGCATTTAGAAGACATCGGCACGTACATCTACTGTAAGAAGGAAACCATTGGGGATAAAAATATAGCTACTCTCATGGCGTCAATGATGAAACCAAACTATTCATTCAAGGATGAATATGCGCATCTCACTGATAACCCTATCTTTGAGTATTCTAATGCGCACGAGTTCTATGAGCCAGAATGGGTGAAGATATTACTATCCAGGATACATGATGACTTATACTAGATTGGTGAGGTTCCTGTCCACATCATTGCAGACCTAATCCATGAATTGACTGGACTTCCTAAGATTGGACCAGTTCTTCCAACTGGTAAGGATGTTAAGAAATAGGTTGAGAAAGCATGCTTATCCAGAAGTGATAGGCACGGTATGACAGTTGATCCCATTAAGGAAGATGACATAAAACTAGTCACCATGATACTAGGTTACAAATTTCAGCATGCAAGCAGACTAAATAGCATATTTATAGCTACTATCCTAGCAATAGTAAAGATGGTGAAAGATAATACTCAGTATAACCTATGCGAGATATTGTGTGCTCAATTGATTGACAACATTCAATCTATTAAGCATGACAAGAGAAAGATATTCAGGTTTGGCTCATTAATCATATATCTATACTTCCACATAATAGGTAAGGTTTCAAATCTTTACCTAGATAGAAGCAAACCCACTATGTCTCAAATTTCACTGAAAGCCACATCAGAGAGTAGTGTGAAGGATTCTATAGACATGGACATCAAGACATTCAGGATCAAAATGCAAAAGAGGTTCAGATTATCTGAGAAAATAGTTGAGAAGTATAAGGAGACCATATGTTTCATGGTAGAGACTGACTGCACTTGCATGGAGGCAGTTGAGCCCAGAACCAAATAGATTCACCCACTTGGTTATGAAGTTGAGGAACATGTGTTGGAAGGATATGCACAAGCTATTTTTTCTACACCCAAAGATCCTAATGAGCCCAGGTGGGGCACCTATAGAGAAAAGACAAATGAAGTTGAATATGTCCTATACAGTGCTGATAACAAAAGGAAGGCATCTAGAATTACTTCTAATATCCTAAAAGTTCATGGAGTTACACAAGAAGATCTAGACAAAGCTAGGGAAGCTAATATTGCAAGAGAGCTCAAACAAATAGAATTTAAAACAGAGAAGTCTGATGATGTGCCCAAGAAGAAGATGAAGAAATCTAATAAAGTAAATTTGTGCCCTCAACTACTATTGACTTGGAAGCATCTCCACCAGCAGTACCAAGTAAGATGACTAGAAGGAAGAAGCAAGTTTCTACAAGTCATCCATCCTCAAGCAATACAAGGATCAAGGTAAAGAACACACAAGCCCCTCCTGAGGTAGGATTTAGACCTAGTCTAACTGTTCTAAAGAACAAAATTGTTAATGAAGGAAGACTAGAATCTCTCAAGAATATATATGACAAATATCAAGAGATAGACAAATCATAGATTCATTCTATGATCATCTCTCACATGATTAAGTTCAAAAGGATAGTATTGGAACTCAAAACAATCATACCAGAAAAGGTATGGAACATACTTGATCTATTAAGAGGCAAGAAATTGAAGAGGATATGAGGATAAGAGAAGAAACATTGGATAGTATTCTCTTGGTATGTTCGCATGATGAGAAAGCCATTCTATTGGATTTAGTAAAGCCACACCTAAGAACCAAAATAAGAGTTCTCCATTTTATGAACAAGGAGTATGATCTGGTTGGTGAAGAGACTCAAAAAGAATTTGAGCCGGTATTTCTAGATAGACATATGTATCCATCAATAGTGCCTACTGTATGCAATGAAACCTAACCTATTGGGAGCATGCTCATATATTCAAACATTAGAGATAAACATCAAATAACAACATTAAACATGTCTAAAGCATACTATTAAAAACAACAAGAGATCCATCACAACCCTAGATGAGTCAAACAAGTGCACCCAAGCCTTGTTGATTTTCTCTTAGAGAGGTTTGTGGGTGTGCTCTCCCAACACAATATTATAATTCCCACTATTTGATTAAGGAATGCAAACTAATTGATTGAAGAGAGTGAAGAACTCAAGAAGCAAGTATTGAAAACTTGTCTCAAGCCTTCACTATGAATGCAAGTGCAATACTATGCTATGATGAAGATTCTAAAGACTAAGCTAAGATGATATACATAAGACAATAGAAATAATTTCATTTTCTATTATCCTAACATGTAATTTCTAGATTCAACTATGAACTAATGAGCATGAATATAAAATGCACTAATAATTTCTAGAGCTATACTAGCATGATAACAATGCATAAATGAGAGATAATTTTCTCTTGAGAAAGGCCTCTATTTACAGAGTTTTTGGAGGAGAGAGAGGGCTTGGATGAGGTGGAGCTCATGTGGCATCCACATAGGTGCCACATGAGGGACACATAAGCCATGCAAGAGGCCCACTTTTCTCACACATGTGTGAGCAACTTTGGATGTGATGGGTCAAAGTGTACTTAAAGTACACATGTGAAGGATCTTGTAAGAAGGTGTAAGAGGGTGTAAGAGTTTTAGACCAATGAGACACTTTTGGAAAGTGTAAGAAGGTGTCATCATAAGTGTAAGAAACCTTGTTGGCAGCAAATAAGGATTATTTGGAAAAGTCAATTTTTAAAAAATTTACTCACACATATGTGAACAAATAATTAGGACTAATTGTTGTAGGAATCAAGAAATTAGCTTAATTAACCTTAGTTAATTAATAGTTAGGTCTATTTGGTGAGAGTGATGTGAGGTAGGGTAGGATCTAGGTTCAAATTAGGTTAATCCAAATTAGATTTAGATTAATTGTGGTTTACTAGAATTTAGGTCATGTGAAGGAATAAATAAATTAAAAATTTATTTAAAGGGAATCAGTGAGGGATAATGTATTAAATGAGATTTAATACATTAAAAGGGGGAGTATTTAAATTAAATTCAAATATTAAGGAAAGTAAATCATATTTAATTAAATAGATAGAAGAATATAACAAATATAATTAATTAAAATTAACTATAATGTTATGGGAATATTAATTAAATTAATATAAGGATGATTTTGGACGTCTACATTTTGCCCCTCTTTGATGCATCGTCAAAAGTGACGCTGCATCAAAGAAAAAAAAATAAGATGCCCCAGAGAGGTCAAAAAACCTACGGTAGCGAGAGCGGAGGAGGGTGCCCCCTCAAGAAAATAATAGGAAAAAATACAAGTTTTTAATAAAATATTCTCAAAAAGGCAAGAAAATGGGGAAAGTAGACCAATTGCATGGTGTGTCCAGGAAAAAATGGAGAAGAAACGGGGACCAGAATGGGAAAAGGGGAGACCGATAGAAGAAATGGGTCCCAAGGGGCTATAAATAGTCCACCAGGGCCCATGGAAAAGTCACTTTCACTCACAAAGAGCAAAAAGAGAGAAGAAGAAGAGAGCCATGACAGCACAATGAGAGTGAGCACAGCTTGGGGAGCGCATCTGGGTATACCAGTGGCCAGCAGATGCGGGACCACCGGTGAGTAGTCGATCGCCGACCTTGTCCTTTATGCATTTAATATTTTCAGAGGGTAGTTAGGTGTAATAAATGCATTTAAATGAATGCGCAGCGTAGATAGTGATCGCCTGTCTGCCATCTATGCAGACAAAAATCGACAAACCATCATCCTCGCAGATGACCGATAGGCGACAGTCGTCTACATAGATGGAGATTCGACCAATCTCTGTCTACGAGGGCAGGGGGACATAATGTGCAGTGAAGACAATGATGTATAACACCGCCGTCTGCGCAGGAAGGGAAGCGGTAGCCTAAACCACCGTCTGTGTAGATTGACGTCTGTGAAGATCCACCTGCTCCACAGTCTGGTGACTATGAAAGTTCGCCGTCTGCGAGGGTCAACCGCCATCTATGTGAATTGACCCAAAAATAGAAGAAAAGGGAGGAGAAAGAGAAAGGACAAGGGTCTAGGAGCATTTTTTGATGCCCCAGACAGGCTTGAGACATTTTTTGATGCCCCAGCATGCTATCTGATTACTGACATGTGTTTGCTGACTGTAGGAGGAGACGATCACATTTCAAGCTAGGGAGTGCTACCCAGTGACCATGGAGCTGGAGCAGCACCTGACGGCGATAGAGTGGGGAGTGGTGACACCGTGTGGTTTAGAGCATATGTGGTATTGGCCGCATCTTCAAGCACATAATGCGCTCATGTCTGTGTTGATAGAGAGGTGGCACAGTACTACCTCTAGCTTCCACTTCCCTATAGGGGAAGCCACTATCACCCTCCATGATGTAAGGACGACCTATAGAGTGCCCATTCAGGGGCTCATACTAGAGTACTACATGGAGGGATCAAAGGCCTACATGGAGATGGCTATGAGGTGGAGGTTCACAGATCTACCGATTACATGGCAATGGATGTCGTGGACCGGAGTGATGACCATGGAGCCATGGCCACGATGACTGGCGCTCTATCTAGCAGGATTGATAGGGGGACGTCTCATGCTTGATCATGTAGGCAAGGGGTTCCCTATAGGCTGGGCATGAGTGCTGAGCAGCATGGTTGAGGACGGTGACCAGAGTTGTTGGGGATACGTTATCCTCGGTCAGTTATATTATGATCTACATATGTGTGCCTACCACAAGGGTAGGGCACTAGGGCCTAGGTGTACGTTCCTATTGGTATAGGCGCGGGAAAATATAGCGGTCACATGACTGATTCGATATCAGGAGACCCGAGCGGAATATGAGCCCTTCATGTGCAGGTATAGGCCGCCTATTAGTTATAAGGCCACAGATTCAGTGGGATATTGGTGTCGGAGACTGGATGAGATGGGGGCCATAGTATGGGCACCCTATGTAGGATGTGAGGCCTTGGGCCATGAGACCCCACAGCAGGGTGGTTATGCAGAGGATGGGTTCTATGATTCATATTACATGAGATTCGTACAAACTAACTCCTGGCTGTTTGGGAGGACAACATACATGATATCGTGATACATGCCATCCAAGGTTCAGAGACAAATGGGCCAGATATAGGAGGCAGTACCGGACAGGTTCCCTCATCCATTGGTGACCCGTGAGGTAGGGAGTGTATGGGGTATTGGAGCAAATCCTCAAATATCCTGAGCATCTTTTATGGGTATGATCCAGGTGCCCTGGATCAGGGTGAGAGAGTCATTACTAGATGCAAGAGTAGTTTCTGTGTATGCATAGTGGTGGGCAGCACACAGACCCATTAGACTGACGGTACCAAGGGTGGTGCAGGCGGATGAGCAGCTAGGAGCTGGAGGAGATGGAGCAAGATAGGGGGATAATGATGATGATGATGGAGGAGATGGAGGGGCCGAGAGGAGAGTCTGGCCTAGGGTGGAAGTACCATGGCAGAGGGGGCAGGTTCAAATACTAGTGGGTGTGAAGCCGCTGATTATACCTGATGTACAGGGACATGGGCAGGATCCATAGGGGCCACCACAGGGGCCACCACAGGCACCACAAGGGCCACCACCATAGGGACCACCACCACAAGGACCTCCATAGGGATAGGGACCACTAGTGGGATACATAGCCTAGGAGACACACGACATAGTCATAGCAGAGCATGATAGCCTATGGACTGAGCTGGGGAGGGTTCAGGTTTTATTGGCGACATCTCAGGTGACTGAGGTGAGCGCATAGGCTAAGATTGTGCGACTATAGGGGTTATTAGCCACATCATAGGCTACAGCCAGCAGTCTGCAAATAGAGCTGACCCAGGTTCAGAGGGAGCTATTGTTAGAGACAACTCGGGGAGACAGTGCGCAGTGGGCGCTAGATATTTTGCAAGCTTGGGTGGATAGCGGTGAGTTCACTATCATTGAGGAGTATGGGGATCATGAGGAGGAGCTAGCAGCTATGTCAGCGTAGATAGCAGCTCTAATAGTAGAGTGAGATTTATCACGTAGATGTGTCGAGGAGTACAGGTTAGACCATGATATAGCACGGCTGGCAGGCAGTGCGACAGGATTGGGTCAGATGATGACCGATGCCATGGCAGCTCAAAGAGAGGCAGGGCACAAAGGCTGAGAGGCCACGTATTATATGGGGCTATACCATGGAGCAGTGCCAGAGGGGGTATGAGAGCCTACATATTCTGAGAGGGCATAGTTAGAGAGCACCGGCTGAGCATCACAAGGATCAGTGGGGTTACCACCATGTCCCATCAAGGGAGTAGGACTATCACGACCACTGCCATGACTCTTCTCAGATTTTTTGGATACACAATTTTGACACATTTTTGACACATGATGTATGATATGACACTTTTGAGATATATATACATGGACTATTTTTGGACTATGGGACTTTGATGTATGGATCTTTTTGATTTTATATGCTTATATGATGTATGGATGCACATTT
The DNA here is from genome assembly GCA_018584345.1 of Thuja plicata. NCBI lineage: Eukaryota > Viridiplantae > Streptophyta > Pinopsida > Cupressales > Cupressaceae > Thuja > Thuja plicata. The sequence goes on along the minus strand of MU226837.1, from coordinate 314,472 downwards.
GATGTTATATTTACAGTATATGATGCTTATGACTGACATGCAGAATGAGATGAATATATGTATGATGATACTGATGGATTTGTGATGCAGGGATGAGATGCAGATATATATGTTTGTGTGTGTGTGTGTGTGTGTGTGTGTGTGTGTGTGTGATGTGATGTGTTAATGCTTAGATTTCATCATGTATGAATGTAATGATGTATTTATGATGCTTTATGAAATGGATGAACCTTAAATGGACTTTATGGATGAAACTAATGGAATTTAATGCAAATGGTACTATATAATGGTTATAAATGTATAATGTTAATGAAAATGATAATGCAACTATAAATGGGTGAACAATGTACAAAATGAACTAAATGAGCAATGCAAATGATTTAATTTAATGTACTAATTTTGAACACTAAATGAATGGATAATGTAATGTATAATGGCTAATAATGCAATGTGAGACTAAGGTAAAATGACTAATGATTAATGGATGAAATGCAATATGAAACCAATGAATAATGAGAAATGAACAATGCAAGAGATAATGATTAATGATTAATGAACAAAATGAATGCAATATGAGACAAATGTATAATGATTAATGATTAATGGAATGAATAGTGCAATGAATAATGACTAATGATTAATGAACAATGAAAATGATTAATGATTAATGAAATTAAATGAACAATGCAATACTAATGAGAACACTATTTTTGTGTGTATCACAGTAAGTCTAATAAAAATCACGGAGGTGACCAGATAGGTGAATAAATAGAAACATTTGCCAAGAGAAAAATCATAATGCAATATGACCTAGCTACTATGCAAAGAATAATTATATGATAATAGTGGGATTAATACCGTGTTAATGTTAGAGAGCACACCCTAGTTTGATATTGCAAAAGGAGTTATGCACAATGTGCTAGAAAACACAAGTGACATGGTTCCTTTGCGTGGACTAGACTCTTAGACAAATAGGTTGTTAGGAACAAGAATGTGAGATATCAAGTATGATGAGAGCTATGAAATGATACTCATGGGGAGACATAGTACATCTAGACCTTTTGAGGGATTTGAGATGCATGAATCCTGCCCCCAGTGAGGCATACATAGTCACAATTGAATATCAAAACATAAATGCACTAACAAACTATGACAAGCAGATCATACCACAAAGGACACATATTTCACTACATACTCACCATAACAAACCAAGATATAAGAGAACGAGGCTGTTGCGATAAGGACATAGTAAAACACAAGATAAAATCAACAAAAACACATCCTGACCAAGTGGTCATTCAGTCCAAAATTTCTTTCCATGAACAATTTTGATGTGAAGATTGATAGAATAGCCGACACCGAAGGATTCATCCTAATGGGCCAAAGATTGATTGATAGAAAATGGAAATTCACTGGAGATTTATTATGAATAGAATGATAATTTAGGAAAGTCAATCTTTCTGCTGATTTGATGTAAAACATTTGCGATCACTGTGTCTAGAACAAAGCTCAGTTTTGTGATTTGGTAAGCTCAGTCGTGTGGGAATCATTATTGCGAAAGTGAGAAGATGGTAAAAGAACTACCTGCACAAATATGGGTAACGACACTTATTATGGAAAGTGATGCAAGCTATATAGATAAATGGTGGAAACTGATGTGGATCTGACTACGCATGGCACCTGAAATAGGTTTTCACCATGGTACTTATACATTGCGCCACTGAAGTGGCTTTCACAGATGGACGAATTTTATTTCTCTCTTTCTCTTTTTGATTTTCTCTTCAAGCTTTTGCATTTTTTATTCTTTTTTGATTTTTTTCTTTTTTTCTTTTTGAATGTTTTTGGATTTTGTTGTTTTCTAATTTTTTTTGGATTTTTTGAACAATTTTTGTTGTACAATGGACTATGAACTGATCAAGCATAGAAGTGCTTGAGATGTACAATATTTATAGGATCAGGGAGTGGATCTCCCTTTGGAGACGCAATCTGATATGTGCCTGAACCATATTTTTCTATAACAATGAAGGGACCCAACCAATTAGGTTCAAACTTCCCTTTCTTCGCACGGTTCTAGAGGTTCTTCATATTATGTTGCAGGACAAGATCACCAACCTCAAACTGATGAGGTTTGATCCTTTTTTTGAACTGAAGGTGAAGGCGATTTTGATACACACGAAGGTGGTCTAGGGCATTGAGGCATCTCTCATCAAGGAGTTCCAGCTCTTGCAAGCGGGCAACTCTATATTATTCTTCAGACAACATATTTTTGAGAGAGATCCTGAGGGAAGGAAGCTCAATTTCAATGGGTAGAATAGCCTCAGTACCATAAACAAGGGCAAAGGGAGTGGCTCCCATGGCAGTTCAAATGGAGGTGCAGTAAGCCCAAAGTGTGGGATTGAGGTGAAGGTGCCAATCACGGCCAGCTTCATCGATTATTTTCTTGAGGATTCTGAGGATAGTTTTATTCGTAGCCTCAGATTGACCGTTGCTTTGCAGAAAGTACTTGGAAGAGGTATGGTGGGTAATGCTAAATTTCCTACATAGCTCTATGACATCCTTATTCTTGAAAGGTCCTCCATTATCATTAATGATGTCCTGAGGAATGCCATAGTGACAAATAAGATAGTTCAAAATAAACTTCAAAATCTGTTTCACAGTAGTGTAGGTGAGAGGAACAGCTTCGACCCACTTGGTAAAGTACTCCGTAGCAGCCAGGATGTATTTATGGCCATTGGATGAATTAGGGAAAATTTGGCCAACAAGGTTGAGACCCTAGTGTGAAAAGGGCCAAGGGGTGATGGTGGGTTGGAGTGATTGGGAGGGAGCGTGTATCAAATTACCATGTTGCTGACAAGGTACACACTTCTCCACATAGTTGTAGGAATCTTACTCCATAGTAGGCCAGTAATATCCAGTGCGTAACAACTTTTCAGCCAACGTAAGTCCACTAGAATGGGCCCCGCAGATTCCTTGATGTACCTCCTCCAGGGACGTTTGTGCTTCATTAGAACTCAGACACCTTAAAAGAGTTCCATCGAAATTCTTTTGGTAGAGGGTATTAGTGAGGATTGTGTGGTGGGAGGTTCGATGAATGAAGGTTTTACGTTGATTGGGGGTTAAAGTAAGTAGGGTATGTCCATCACGTAGGTAGGAATACACTTCTTGGTACCATGGGGAATTGGGATCAGCAATTTCACATGCCATTTCAAAATTTAGTTTGTCATAGGCAGGGACCGTAAGATTCTCAACAAGAAACTCACACCGTGCGCTGTGTTCTGGCATAGTGATCAAGGACCCAATTGTTGCCATAGCATCTGTTGCTTTGTTGTTTGTGCAAGGGATCTGCTGGAAGGTTAGTTCAGTAAAATGCGTCTTGAGATCTTCAACGGTTCGGCAATAGGGAAGCAATATGTCATCCTTCATTTGATATTCATCCATAACTTGTTTGATAACTAATTGTGAATCACCAAGTACCAATAGAGTGAGAATCTGCCATTGTATGGTTTGCCAAAGTCCAAGTACATGGGCTTCATATTCTGCAATATTATTGGTACAAGGAAACTATAATTTGAAAGATTTAGGGATGAGATCCCCTTTTGGTGTAACAAACAAGATTCTTGCCCCTGATCCTTTCTGAGTGAAGGATCCATCAAAATACAGCTTCCATGGTGGACTTGGGGAAAGATTTAAGACTGATTCATCTGGAAAATCTATGATTAGAGGGTGTTTACCATCAACAAGTGCTTCGGCTAACTGATCTGCAATTACTTTTCCTTTCATGGCCTTTCGATCCACATAAACAATGTCAAACTCACTAAGAATCATGACCCATTTTGTTGTACGACCAGTAAGAGCAGCGCATGCCAGGAGATACTTGAGTGGATCAATTTTAGCAAAAAGATGAATCTTATGATTAAGCATATAATTTTGTAGCTTCTGTGCATAGAAAATAATAGCCAAACATGCTTTCTCAATTAGGGAATAATTCAACTCATATCCAATAAGATTTCTACTGAGATAGTAAATTGCTCACTCTTTTCCGGTGTCATCTAATTGTGCTAGGAGGGCTCCCAACACAACCTCTATAGAAGATATGTACAAAATGAGAGGGCGACCAGCAACACATGGTACCAACACTGGTGGATTAGCCAGATAACCTTTCAGTTTCTCAAATGCATTTTGACACAAGCAATCCCACTGAAACTTGATATTCTTGCGCAGAAGATGGGAGAACGAATGCACTTTGTCAGCCAACTATGTTATGAATCTTTTGAGTGATTGTAGTTTACCTTGTAAAATGCATAGTTGCTTCAATGTTTTGGGTGGTGGCATCTCTAGGATTTCTTTCACTTTCTTTGGATCAACTTCTATTCCATGTCGTGACACAATGTATCCCAACAGCTTACCAGATTGTACTCCAAAGACACACTTTTTGGGATTCAACCTAAGTTTATATTTCTCCAATCACTCAAAGATGGTGGTAAGGATAGGAATATGTGATTCCCTTGTTTTGAATTTTCCTAAAATATCATCCACATAATCTTCCATGATGACATGCAAAAGGTCATGAAAGATGGTAGTCATTGCTCATTGATAAGTGGCTCCAGCATTTTTAAGACCAAAAGGCATCACTTGATAACAGAAAGTGCCCCAAGGTGTTGTAAATGTTGTTTTGTGCTGGTCTTCTGGTGCTATCCTAATCTGATTATTGTTATATGCTGAATGTAGACCTCTGAATTCAACACAAACACAACATAGTCTTTACACAATTGCTCAATTCACAAAGACAAACATGAATTGTTTGTTCTGCAAATTCGATTGAGGTGACCTGTTGCCTCCTAATTAGTTGTGGATGTTGAGTTTACCCTCAGAACGAGAGCCAACAACCTGACCATTGCTAACATGGAGGATTTTAAGAATGCAGGAAGAGAAGAATTGCCATTAAATCTACAAAATTTCCACTAGTCTATGAGAAAAATGAACTCTTAATCTATGAATTGAGAAGCAATTTTAGCTATGAAAGCGAATTACACTAATCTAAGAATGAATTGCAACTACTCTATGGAAGTAAAATGTAATTAATCTAAGAATGAAAGTGCTTGTAATCTAGAAAAGAATTGCTTTGAGCTATGAATGGAATTGCATTTAAACTAGAATTGATCTTGCAATTAATCTAGGAAGCTTGAAAGCACCAAATTGAGATGTTAGACATATAGATAAATCATA
>MU226837.1:281387-291651 GCA_018584345.1 Thuja plicata | reverse complement strand
ATTTCCAGTGAACTTAGGGATTCTATCTCTTACCTCATTGGGGATCACATTAGGGTGACCAGGGATGCCTTCAAAGAAGAGAGCTCTGTATCTATTCATGTGGACAGGCCTTCTTTGAAAATTCCCCAGCTCATTATCACATTTGATCCAGCAATTCCTCCTTGATGTTGAACAGGTGGAGGAACATTCTATTTGGGCTTGGCAGTTTGAAAATATGAGTGAGGACCCTTAATTTGAGTAGCTACATTAGGACCAGAGCTCTGAATATTTTGGTTGTTTCTATATTTTTGGACCTTAGGAGCACTACTTTGATTGTTCACATTTAACTCAGTAGATGAGTTCAATTGTTGTACTCCTTGATTGACATGCATAGAACTAATTGCAGTTGTATTATTGGTAGCATGAAGTAAGGCTATTTTCATCTTCATATCAGCTGTGGAAGCCTCCAATTCCAACTTTTCTAGTTGTTTTCCCAAGTCGTCTTTAGCCTTCCTGGCTTGTTCAATATCCAAATCAATTTGAGGTATTCCTTTAGGGTTAGAAACTTTTTGCATAGGCTCATTTATGCTGATACCCATAACTTTTTTCTTACCTTTGTTAGGGGCATCTTTAGCCATTGCTTTGAGTTTCACATTTTTCTCTTTCTCATATGGGAACAGCTGCCTAATTACAGGTCCTTCCTTCTCAAATTTGTCCTTGTCAGGGTTTGAGATTTTATTCAAGGTTTTGTTTCTCTTATTATTGAGGGTACTTAACAATTCTGGATCCAGACTTTTGACTTCTTAATTCAGGATTTTAGTTTTAAGGTCATTCCTTCTAGTCTCAGCTAAGAGTTCTTCTCTTTCCAATAATAAATCATATATCCTGTGCTCATGTTTTCCCTTTGCTTCAGCTATTTCCTTTTCTTGTTCCTTCTTTTGTCTTTTCAAAGCCACAACCTCATCTTGCAATTTATTAGAATCATATGATGTTGTTTCAGCAGCAGAGGTCTCTTCTAGTGGAGCAAGATTTTCTTCCGCAAGAAAGAACCCTATGTCAGTATTTTCTCCATCTCTAAAGGGATCAAAATTGGTATTATCTCTATAAGCATCGACCGGTCCCATAGATTTTGCATCTTCAGATGAAGAAAACTTCCTCTCTAGAATGGGAATATCCATTTTTCCTTCGGAGACATGTTGGGAATCATGTTTAGATGCCTCTCTTTTGGACCATTGTTTCCTTTGAGGAGTATGGAGCTCTTCTCCAAGATCCTTTTCAGGATTCAATCTAGAATATGACCTGGTATTTCTTTGTCTTCTCATCTTACAGAACAAATAAATATTTCACTATACAATACTGGACTACACAGAAGTTAGAGTCACCACCTCTTTTTAGAGGATTAATATATATAAAGATCAAACACTTTGTCCTATCTCAGATATTTCCTTATAATGAATAAGTAATTAGCATTTTTTTGTAGATATATTAAGTCTGATAATTCTTCACCTGTTAACTTGAAGAAAAAGATCTTTCACTGCCCATAACTGCAAATATTTTCCATTCAGTGGATTTCCTCTTGAAAATAGACAAGCAATCATATCAGATATTTCAGAGTTATCAACTATTCCAACTGAGACAAAATTTGTATCATCTTCAGAATCAGGACCTTTAAACAATGCACCATAGCAGATAAGAAAAATAAACTTGCTCTAATAATTATAAGGAAGAACAAACTGATTCTAAATATTGTAAGGACAAATGCTTTCATGATCATGACTTTGAGAGCATTACAAGAATCCCTAGTAGAGTCACCAATTTGTTAGCTCTTTTTCTTGTACAATTGATTATAATGACAATAAATGCCAGACTCTCCCATACCCAAGTTAGATTCTCACAATAAAAAGGGATAATTAACAAGGATAGAAAATCCTTCTACACTTTGGGCTCCACACACCTAAGCAGGTACACCTCTGACAAAATATCAGTTTTCAGCAGTTTTAATAGTGGACTAAGGATTGGAGATCCTTCTTCTTTTTATTCCATTTAGTCCTAGGAAGGCTAACCTATTGATTCACTCTTTAAGGAATCAGAAAGGTGAATTGTACTTAATACAATTAACTAGACTTGTACTTGAAATAACATGAGTATAAATATTGATTGAATTTGAATTTGATGATAACAACCACTTGCCAACATTTATGGCCAGTGCCTAATCATGGGTGATAAAGTCAAAATAGAGCATACATGTACTGAAACAAAATCAATGGAAATACAAGTGAACCCCAGATAGAATGCCTTACAAACTATCCTCTCATCCTTACACCCCTATATCAAATTCCTACATAAGCCCTAATCCTCTGCAATCACCTATAAGATTTAAAACTTTCCTTGAAAGTAACTCATAGACAAGAACATGACTACCTTATAACCAGTATATTCAAAGTGCCTTACAAACTAAACATACAAGAATTAATAGTAAATCAAAGAAGACATCATAGATATCAAAATGGAGATTCCATTGTATTTTATTAATGTAGATTTGGATACCAGTACATTCACAAACACACAAAACCAATAGTCAGACACAATTCAGTAATTTTCCTTGTAGTCTTATTTTTACCATCCCTATTACAATATTACAACTTGATACTTATAGGTAGCCACAGTCATCTTGGAATCATTTTGGAAAATAAAGATGCAACAAGCTACGGATGACTAGGCTAAAGGACAAAATACAGTTTCAAAAAGAAACAAAACTTATGGCGGATGAGATAACAATATTAGCTATAAGCCATGTAATCATTTGTCTTGTGACCGCCTGAATGCTTGGAGTTGTTCCGAGGTAGTTGGGTCTTTGTCAGTAGGATTTTGTTCTCTTGTTGGTGTAGAGGTCTTAATATTTGATACGCTCCATTATCTTAACCTTCTTGATGCTAGTTGTCCCCTTCAAATTTTCTATTTCATGCTATGGGGGTAACTATACCATATATGTTGACCCAAGCAGTGTACACCTCATCACTTGGCCACTCGAGGTTGAGAACTTCATCTTTATGGTTGTTGAACTCCTCCCAGTCACTGTTAGCCTTCTCTACTTCTACTTCCCAAGATTCAAAAAATGCCTTGGCTTTTCTCAAAATATCAATGGTTAATACAAACCAGCCAGTGTTTGCTAGTGTAACAATACTCTTTGTCCTGCTAGTCAGTGCCTTGTTTAACTGCCTCAGCCATAGGGCTTCATTATTTATGCTCCCATCCTTTTAGAATATGTTAGGATATATATCATACCTATCCTTGGAAAACTCTCCTCTTAGGGTTATGATTTTATTCATAACCATGTTCCTTTTGGTGTCTAAATTGATCATCAATTTGAGACACTTGTGAGTGTTTGTTAGGACAAAATCAATATTATTTTGTTCTTTTGAGAGGGAATAGAAATATTTGACATGGGATGCCTTCCCTTTCCACTTATTTACTATCAGCTCCCATTTCTTCTTTTCATCCTCATGCCAGCTGGTGATTCTTGTGATCTTTTTTCCCAGTGAGTAGAGGTTAGCAAGGTTAATTTCACTGGCACATCTTTTGAGATTTGAAAATATCTAATCTGTGTGCTTTTGCTTCACCAACTCTTCAGATTCTTTGTTGGCCTAGGAATCTTCTAATTCCCTCTTACCCTCTTCTTCTAATCTTGTCCTTTCATTGATTATCATGTTCTTCTCAGCTTCTAATTCTACTCTCTTGGAATCAATAGCTTCCTGAGTAGTAGGACTTAGAGGTGAAGGTGATGGGGGATATGTTATAAATGACCTTGAGGAGGAAGGCTGATATGGGTCCTAAGAAATTAGCCTTTGGGGCACCAGTTGAATCTTTTGCTTACATTCCAACTCTGCTATTTGGTTATCCTTAATCAAAGATTTCATCTTCTCTTCGTTGTAAGCTCTGAGCACAAACTCATATTTTTCATTCAGACTAGCATATGCTTCCTTTTATTTCTCTAACACTTTCATGCTCAAATTGGCAACCTGTACAACAAGGTTAGCCACTTCAGTTCCTGAGGTATCTACAACCCTTTTCACAATTAGGCTGCCTGTATCTTCAGTCTCATCATCTTCTTCAATTCTTCTATTGTCCTTTTTCTTTAGTGACCAGATTGCCAATGCTGCATGATCCTCACTAAAATGGGCACCAATTGATGTCTCAGTAGGGCTTGTGGGTTTATCTTGTTTCCTTATAGCATCAAAAACCACTGCATCAGCTAAATCCCATTGTGGAAATATGAGAACTCCTTTCCTTTTGATAATTTGTCTACCCTCTTTAGGAGTAATCTTATCAAATTTTGATATCAATTCTTTCTTGACTACATTCTCTATGTCCTCCTTGGTAGCATTGGGTTGAAATTCTATCATTTTCTGGCACTTATCATTGTATTCACTAATATGGCATCTCCATAGGAATTGAATAAAAGCCCTAGTTTTGATGAAATTGTCATCAGACAAGAATTCATCACTAGCTTGTTTGGTCACAGGATCTAATTCCTTGCCAAAAAATTCTACCACTATGAGGTCTGATGATGTATGTTTAGGCTCTTCTAGCATCCCTTCTTGTAGTTCTCGAATGGTAACAACTACTTCACCAGCATTTCTCATCTTGAGCAATTGCTCAGCAATAGTCTAGTCATCATATTGCATAGGGGATTGGGAAGGAGAAGACAATTCACCTCCTTGTTCTTTTGTCTCCAACCTTTGTTTCTTCAGAGAGGGTACTTCTTGAACATCAGTATCCATTAGCCTCTTTCCCATATGTTGAATGGGCTTATCAACTCTGGGAGCAACAGTGGTATATCGTCTTCTTTTGTATACTACATAGTTCCCAGGTGGAACTATTCTTCTTTGTGGGAATCTATTCAAAATCTCAAGAGCCTTTTCTGGATCACTATCAACTGCTCTCTGCCTCTTCTCATTTAGGGTTTTCATTATTCCCTCAAATAGATTCATTAGTGAATCAATTTTATAAGGCCATGGGAAAAAATCCTTTAGAGGATTAGAGGTCTTGTCAAAATTCTGGACAAAGTCCAAGGATTTCTTATATGCCATCCATTTTTCCTTCCTGACTTCTTGAACCTCTAGGTCAAAAATGTTCTTGATAATATCCTCTAGATAGTAGAATTGATGCTTTAGCATTATACGATTGGTCCTCTTCCTGAACATGCCAATGATAAAATCTTCATTATCTGCACACGTGGATATGGAAGTGGATAAATGATAGGGCTCAAAGTATTTTCCAAACTGTGTCCACCCCCCTTTTGTTATGATAAAGTGATGGGCTCTAGTGAGGGTAGGAAAGGTATTTCCCTTCATCTTTCCTGTCAAGGCTTCCTCCTGCAACCCACCTAATTGTCTTATAATTTCTTCTATCCCAATCTTGAGTCGAACTCTGTAGGGTAACACATAAGAAGTACCTCTAAAACCATAAACCCTAATCACTGTGGCAAAAGGGTACAAGATTAAATCTCCCTAATTGTGATAAATTTTAAACTCTGGGGCATACTCCATAGGCCTTAAAAGCATCATTATTTCATTATGAACTCTAGCATTTTGGTTTCTTAGCAATGACTTAAGTCTGGTTGCAAAAAATTTGTCAACATACACATAGCTAGCATTCTTTCTATCCCAGGACAAATCTGCAGTCCACATCTGAACAGGAAACTCTTTACCATCTTGGAATTTTTCCAATTCCATTTCTTCTTCAAAGAAGTCAGCACTGTTGAATAAGAACATATGCATCATGAGGGAATACCAACCCATTGGTTTGTGTATATTTCCATCTTGGATCCCTGACAAACCATCATGCATTTCCTGAGCAATATAAGATGCATAATCCAAAACCACTGACAAGTGAGGATGTAGAATTTGAACAACCATCAACATTATATGGACAGGCATTGCCCCTTCTTCATTTATTCCAAAAACATTGCACAAGGAACTATACATTTTTCTGGCTATGCCATTGAAAAGATCCAATTTAAAGGGTTCTGGGGTTCTAAGCCCTATCACTACCAAGTCTCCTATTTTGTTGGCATACCCCTTCACTACTTCACCCCTGTAATAGTCTCTTTGGTTATTGTATATTTCTTTGAAATACTCAAGATTGATATCATCCATATTTTGGGAGGGATCAGTCAGCTTGAAAATATTTCTGATTTCATCTACTGATACAGTCAATATTATGTTTCCCCGGGTGTCCCTAACAACCCTAGTGACCTTATCATAAGTGTTCATGATTAAGATGAATAAATCAGTATCCATGAACACACTAGGAGCTATCAGTTTTCCCACATCTAATTTCCAAATATTGCAGTCTGGAGGAGAGGCATTCCTTTGACTATAGGTTGTCCTGAACAGAGTAAGGCCATCAAAAATAGTAATAGCATCTTTTTCCCACCTACCCAAATCATATAATCCTTCACCAATTTTGAAGCGGGGATGTTGTGGAACTTCTTTTTTAGCTTCTGTGGCATCCCCTAAAGATAATGGTAACTACTACAACAAATCTTCCCTAACGTTCCATTTTTGGTAATTGACCTGTCCCAAAATTTCAACTCTGGGGGCCATTCTAAGGGTTTTCTATCAATACTAGAACCATATTCTAAAACAAAAGCTCTAAAACCTTCTTTGAACTGCAAATTCTGCCCTAATTTTGAATGCAAGTGAACAATAAGCTTACCCGTTCTGCACAGAAGTCGTGTGGAGCTGGTTTTCTCTGTAATTTCATCTTTGCTCAAATAACTTTGGTGAATTATTGAGGCTGCAGTTGGCTTAATCAATTGCATGGCCTCAATCAAATTAGTCTTTCAAATTGAATTTGACTAGAGGTGTTGCACATTCTTTAGTTAATCCACAGCTTCAATTTTGCGGTTTAACGACTCTCTATAACTTGTTCTGTCAATTTTGAATTTGAGCTGTCAATTTTGGACATCACTCTTCGCATCTAACGACTATCTTATTTTCCCAGAAATCACTGTCAACTAAGGACACGTGTTTCCTCTTCTTATTCACTTATTCGTTAGATGTTGAGCATCTTGGATATAAGCGATTAAGCAAGCCATTAGATATGAAACAACTTAACTAAACTTTAAACCTTCACCAGCTTTGAGTACCTAGGCCCACCAACTGCTAGATGTCATCACCGCTTATTCGCTTATTCGTTAGATGTCGAGCATCTTGGATATAAGCAATTAAGAGAGCCATTAGATCTATCCAAACTTGTGTACTATTTAATAGAATTCCTTTACGATATTCTCGGCCCCACCAAGGACATGCGTCACCTCTGCTTATTCTCTTATATGTTAGATGTCAAGCAGCTTGGAGATAAGAAAATAAGTTCATCGTCCAATCTTTTCTGAGTTGCTCACCTGTTAAAAAAGGACTTTCTTAACATGCTCGGCCCCACCAAGGACATGCATCACCTCCACTTGTTCCCTTATACATTAGATGTCGAGCATCTTGGATATAAGTGAATAAGTGCACCGTCTGATCTTTTCTAAGTTGCTTGATACATAAGGGGATGACGTAAAAGGGACCTACATGGCAAGACTTAGGAATTATTAAAGTTTTTAGGATGATACAATATTTTGACAAAAGAAACCCATTCAACACAAACATATGACTTAAAATGACTTAAGTGATCAAAAAAGTAACATGAAAATAGAACCGGTTGAGGCACTTAGGGTTTTTTTTAGTCATTTTTAACCATTTTCAATTAGGCTGAGGGTTTGGCGAAATTTTGCATAGAGATGAAAATAATTTGAAACTCAATCCTGAAACCCTTGACACCAATAATGACAAGAGACCCAAAGAAAATTACAAGACATAAATTGGACAAGAAATAGCACCAACAAGATGTTTACGTCGTGAGATATCTGAAGTGTGTTGAAAAACAAAGATGTGTCCAAAGAGAGTGTTGAGAAACACTATTTGATTAAGGTGTTGAGAAACACCAGTTTGTGCTAGTAGAGAGTTGTCCTTTAGGACTGACAAGATTACTGACTCAAGTGTAAACCAAAGCATGATAAAAATGGGGAGCCATGCCCGCAAGTAACGAATGGATCGAAGCTGAGATAAATGGATAGCGAAACAATGCGAGAAATCTCATCAATGTAGCGACAGTAGGCAGACTGAGTGAGAACCACTGGTGACTGTCGCAAGAGATTCTCAAGCATAAAGGTTGATAATGAGATTAAAGCATTAGTAAGTAGACACAGTGAGGACCACTAGTGACTAATGCAAAAGAGAGTCTCAAGAAGAGACGAAGCGCTACGAGGCATCGACAGGAAGATGCAGTGAGATCCACTGGTGACTGATGCAAGAGGAGAAGAACTCGAAAAGATAAGACAATGCCCCCTAGACCAGGAACATGCCCCTAAGTATGACAAGTTTCAATCCATGTGAGGTCGAGAAAAATCTTGAAGATGACTGAAAGCAAATGCACGCTAAAGAAAGAAAGCGAACTAAAACTGGAAAGCAAACTGAAGCAGGAAAGCAACTGTAGCAGGAAAGCAACTGCAAGAAAGCCAAGACATGCTGCGACAGATAAAGTATTGTGAAACAAGAGGTGCCTGTTTACTAGGTTTTCACCATCTTGGCAGAAATTCTATTTTTTCTACCATGATTCCTGTTTACCAGGTTTTCATCAATGGCACATTTTTCTCTTTTTCTCAATTTTTCAATTTTTTTGTTCTTTTTTTATTTTTATTTTTTTGTATTTTTGTATTTTTGTATTTTTTTTGATATTATCAAGGTGCCTGTTTACTAGGTTTTCACTAGGATAATAGATACATCAAAGCACCTATTTGCTAGGTTTTCACTAAGATGATCATTTTTTCAGGACATTTTACAATTTTTAGGATTTTCTCAGAAATAAAGTATGTACATGAGCATGCAGAAGATATCTCAACTATAGAATTTCTTCAGGTGAAGAGTGTTGATGGGATCTTTGAGTGGTTCACCTTCTATAGTGGAGAGCTAATAAGCACCAGACCCAAATACTATAGTAATGATACAATGACCAAGCCAGTTTCCCTCAAACTTCCTTTTTTGAGTCCGCTATTGTTGATTTTTAGGATTCTCTCTCAGGACGAGATCACCTGTTTGGAAGTTTCTTGGTCTAACTTTCTTATTATATCTCTTTGATATCCTCTTTTGGTATGCTCTAAGATGATCAAACGCCACCTTCTGACGTTCATCCAGTAACTCAAGCTCTTGAAGCCAAGATATTCTCATGTCATCATCTGTAATGAGGCCTTTCAAAGAGACTCACAATGTAGGAATCTCAACCTTAATAGGTAGTACAACATCTACACCATAGACTAAAGAAAAGGGTGTGCCCCTATTGGTGTTCTGATACTGGTGCGATAGGCCCATAAAGCCAGATTTATTTGGAGGTGCCAATCCCATCCAGACTTGTGTACCGTACGGTGCAGGATCTTGAGAATTGTTTTGTTAGAAACTTCAGCTTGCCTATTACCCTGGGGGTAGTAAATAGAAGACCAATGTTGAATGACCTTGAACTTAGCACATAAATTTGTCAGATATTTATTCTTAAATTGTCCCCCATTTTCAATGATAATAGAGGAAGGTACACCATATCTACAAATAATGTAGTTTAAGATAAACATAGCTACAGATTTTCCATCAGCTACACTGAGAGGCACTGCCTCAACCCATTTAGTAAACTAATCCGTAGCAGTGATGATGTACTTGTGTCCTCTTGAGGAAGATGAATATATATGACCTACGAAGTCAAAATCCCACTGTTGAAATGGCCAAAAGGTGATAAAAGGAATGAGTTTCTTAGCTGGAGCATGAATCAAGTTTCCATGGAGTTGACATTGCTTACAAGATTTGGCAAACTGTGTAGCTTCCTTCTCCATATCGGGCCAATAATAACTAGCTCTAATAATCTTATGAGCCAGTGTCAGGCCATTTGAGTGAGAACCACAAATGCCTTCATGTACCTCTTCTAGCGTATGTTTAGACTCATTAGGTTCTAGACACCTAAGGACGGTACCGTCTAGACCCCGTCTATACAAGTCATTTGCTACGATGACGTACCATGAAGCACTGCAGATTATATGGTGTTTTTCATTTCTAGTATATGTGTCAGGAATAGTTTGGTTATGGAGATAGGAGTATATGTGGTGGTAGCGAGATGAATCATGTCCAATTACTGAACAGACCATCTGGGAGTCAGGAGAGTCATAGGTAGGGTAGCATAATGTCTCCACTAGGAA